>JAPVLO010002743.1:0-92665 GCA_027257055.1 Cephalopachus bancanus | reverse complement strand
TAAAAATAAAATAAAATAAAATAAAATAATTACCCAGACATAGGGGTTCCTGCATGGGATCCCAGACCTTTGGGAGAATGAGGCAGGAGGATTGCTTGAGGCCAAAAGTTTGAGATTAGCCAGCACCTTATAGCATAACATTTCTCTAAAAATAAAAGAGTAAATTAAAGTGAAATAAATTAAAATAAAATATTTGGTCAGACTTAGTGGTTCCTGCCTGGCATCCCAGCACTTTGGGACAATGAGGCAGGAGGATCGCTAGAGACCAGGAGTTTGAGACTTGCCTGGGTCTCATAGCAAAACCCTGTCTCTACAAAACTAAAAAAATAAAATTCTACAGTAAAATAATAAAATAAAATAAAATAATTAGCCAAACTTAGTGGTCCTCAGGATTTTGGGAGGCTGTGGTGAAATGATTGCTTGAGACCAGGAGTTTGAGACTAGCCTGGGCCTCAAAGCAAAACCTTTCTCTACAAAAGAAAAAATAAAATAGTTAATTAAAGCAAAATAAAGTAAATAAAATAAAGTAAAATAATGTAAAATAATATAAAATAAAATATTAAAAACTTGCCAGACTTAGTGGTTTCTACCTGGCATCCCAGCACTTTGAGAGGCCTAGGTGGGAGGATGGCTTGATGCCAGGAGTTTGAGATTAACCTGGGCCTCATAGCAAAACCCTGTCTCTACAAAATTAAAAAATAATATAGTAAAGTAAAATAAAATAAAATAACTAGAAGACTTAGTGGTTCCTGCCTGAAATCCCAGAACTTTGGGAGGCTGAGATGGGAGGATCGCTTGAGGACAGGAGTTTGAGAGTAGCCTGGTACTCATAGCAAAACCCTGTCTCTAAAGAATAAAAAAATAAAATAGTAAAGTAAAATAAAATAATATTAAATAAAATTAAATGTAAAACATGAACTATTAGCCAGACTTTGTTATTCCTGCCTGGCATCCCAGCATTTTAGGATGCCAATGCATGAGGATTGCTTGAGGCCAGGAGTATGAGACTAGCCTGGGGCTCATAGCAAAATCATTTCTCTACAAAATGAAAAGATAAAATAGTTAAGTTAAAAAAATTAAATATAAATAAATAAATAAATAAAATAAAATAATTAACCAGACTTAGTGGTTCCTGCCTGGCATACCAGGACTTAGGGAAGCTGGCACGGGAGCATCGCTTGAGGTCAAGTGTTTGAGTCTAGCCTGGGACTCATAGCCAAACCCTGTCACTACAAAATAAAAAGAATTGAATAGTAAAGTAAAATAAAATAAAATAAATAAAATAAAATAAGTCAGACTTAGTGGTTCCAGCCTGGCATCCCAGCACTTTGGGAGGCCGAGACAGAAGGATACCATGAGGCCAGGAGTTTGAGACTAGCCTGTGCCTCATAGCAAAACCCTGTCACTACAAAATTTAAAAATAACATACTAAATAAATAAATAAATAGCCAGGTTCAGTAGTTCCTGTGGTGGCATCCCAGCACTTTGGGAGGCTGAGGCCGGAGGATAGCTTGAGGTAAAGAGTTTGACACTAGCCTGGGCCTCAAAGACACATTGTCCATTGTAGTTGTGATGCAAATGTAAGGAAAGTCATATTTACCTTTTTTAAGTTGCTGCCTGTAAATGAAATATAATGACTTAATACAAGGTTATTAAATAGCAAGCAGCTGAGATAACACTAACGCATAATGATGGCAAAGTCCAGCATAAATCTATAATATGGTAAGTGTTGCCAATTATACTGTGTCACTCTGAATCTCACATAACATATCAGACTCTACCTGTGTGCACTTTTAAACATGCTGCTCCATGAATTATTTTTTCCATTAAGTTCTTTAAATCTTGAATAATTACCAAAGTACCATGCCATTTTTATTTTACACTATCTGTGAGTCTTAGATTCTGGAAGGAAGCATGCACTTGCAAGGAGAAAGCAAGCCACTTCAGACAACCCAAAAAGTAACACGGGATGGTTCAATATGACTTATTTATTAAATATATAGTGCCAGTTGTCAAAATAACTATTGTGGAATTGTATTGATATAGAACCTACTCAATTTGATATTTTAAGAGATGAAACAGATTAAGCATTTACAGTAAGAGTTTTATTACAAAAACACTATACTGAACTCCGTAGGGTCACATATATAGGCATTTAATTTTAGCAATTATCATAAAAGAGGCATTATGATACTGTCTCAACCTCTGGGGTACACACAGAGGTTGAATGTTTATTATGTTTTTTCTTTTCCTCTCCTTTAAGGCTTTTGTCTATAATCTACACATTTTCCTCTCCTTTAAGGCTTTTGTCTATAATCTACACATTTTCCTCTCCTTTAAGGCTTTTGTCTATAATCTACACATTTCTTGGAAAAGCAAGAATTTATGTCCCTCTTTATTTGAATATCTAAAACTTTGCTTCAGAGATTGAAATTAACTTGGTCTGAGATTAAAATAATGGAATATTACAAAAAGGGGAATAATTTTCCATGTGTTTTAGATCTTTGGACACAAGGGATTCATCACAAGAACCACATGTACTTTTTCTGAGTCCCACCTTCAAAATTAATGAACAGCAAAATGTTTTATATTTCCCATAGGAAATCTTTAATTCCATTATTCTGTCACACCATTTATTGATATGTTATTACTATTTGAAAACAGCGTATTTTAATGAAGTGATAGTCTTATTGGTTAAATTGATAGGCCTGATTACAGCCGGCAGGATACTAACAGGCTAAGATAAACAGTATAATTCAAAAGAGGAACTTGAGAAAGACCGAGAAAGAGCAACTGGTGTTAATAATAATAGTATTGGCCAGGTGCGGTGGCTCCAGCCTATAATCTCAGCACTTTGGGAGGCCGAGGTGAGAGAATTGCCTGAGCCCACAGGTTCCAGATCAGCCTGAGCAACTTGGCAAGACCTCATATCTACAATTTTAAAAAAATCAGCCGGGCATGGTGGTGCATGTCTGTAGTTCCAGCTACTTGAAAGGCTGAGGCAAAAGGATCAGCTGAGCCCATCAGGTGGAGGCTGTGGTGGCTGAGAGCATGCCATTGCCCTTCAGCCTGAGTGACAAAGTAAGACTCCAACTCAAACAAAAACAAAAACAAAATAGTATTTACCAAATACGTACTATGGTTAGTTTGCACTGGGCTTGATGAATTACAAGTATTTTTCATTTAATTTTCTTGTCAGTCCTATGAAGTAGATACTATTAATACTCTCCATTTTGTAAATGAAGGCAGTGCAGTCATATAGCTAAAAGGTAATAGAGTCCACACTCTCTATCAGTGTGCTCTGTGACCACCCTGTGTACAAACTGCCACAAATCCATAGGTAACCATATCACTTAAGTCAACATTAATCTCCTTGGTCATTCATCCATATCCATCCCTTTCACCTGGCAAATATTAATGAATACCTACTATGTGTGAGACATTTTGCAAGGGTCTGAGAATATAAAGATGGATGAATCCAGTTCCTGTTCTTGAGATACTTACTGATGAATTAAATAAAATATTAACAATGCCTAAGAGCATGGATATCAAGTTGGGCATCAAGTTACCTCAGATACCACAGAAAATGCACAGGGATATTGCAAAATATTTTAAAATTTATGGGGAACACAGCAACATCCACTGGATATTACATGTACTACATTCAATTTGTGTGTGTGTGTGTGTGTGTGTGTGTGTGTGTGTGTGTGTGTGTGTGTGTTTCTATTGACTACTAACTTAATAGGACATAAATACTTCTGGAGTGACCCACTTAACTGACATGGAGTTATTTTGACCTAGTATACTATAAAAAATTACCAAGAACAGATAAAGTTTGGGGATCTCTGGCCTGAGGAAGACAGTTTGATATTTTTATCAAAGCAATTTTAAGAACCCCAAAATAAAGCTGATCTAGGGAACTCTTGAAATGATATCTAGTTGAGTACACAGAAATACTTGTGTGCTTTACTCACAATGTTGTTAAAATAAATCTCATTTAAATGAGATTGAGTGACTTAAGAATAATAGTTAATTGAATTCAAAGATAAAAGGTTTTTAGGAAATATGTCAAAATATTTTCCTTTAGTGACCTAATAACATGGTTTGGCTTATGTCTAAATAATAAAAACATCATGGGCTATCAGTCTTATTAATTTGAAGATGGCATTTTTGACACTTTAATCTACTGCTCTTAACCTTAGGCAAAATGAACATACTGAGCAGGAAGGGCATATTATGCTGTCACCTAAAGAATATATAATTATAGCATCTTAGTGGATAGGTAGGCATCTCATAGAAAAATAACTGTAAATCTGAGGGAGAGATGTATTTGACAGTCCAATATTTACACACTTCTAGTTTCCTCTAGTTCAGAATTGCCACAAGCTTCTCCAGTAATTTGAGACCTGGAGCACGTTGAGATTGCTAGCAGTGTTCCTCTAGCTCCTTTTTCATGAAAAGATGATTATGTGCTTCTAAGAGGATTTGTTGACAAGAGGGAGGATTTTTATTATACAAGTCTGCTTTCAAATAAACAAAAAAGAATCAGTGGAAAATAGCAGTTGGATCATTCTCTAGAAGATTAGAGAGAATACCACTGGGACTTGATCCATCACCTCAGAGCTAAGACTTAACTATACTTTTCACATCACCAAATGAAGGAGTAAAGGATGAGAAAATAGGAAAGATCCATCAGGGAGAATATATATGCAGGAGAAAATAATATTTATCAAATGAACAATGACATCTATGGTCTGTTTACACATATGTGAAGGGTGTTGCAGCACTACAGAAAACATCATTTTAATAAAGAGAAGAGAATCCAGACTTATCCCTTGTTTCTGCCATTTATTTGTAAACATGACCTTAAACTTGCTACTTACTCTCACTGAGCCTCTAAATGGATACACTGCTGGAAAAGAACATTTTAGGAAGTAGTAGATGAGATAAAGTAGACAAGATACTTGTATATAATAACAGCCTTGTATATAATAAGCTTAATCAGTTACATTTGACTCCTAGTAAAAGAGTCACTAATTAGTTGCATAAAATATATGTTTACTTACCTTAGTAGGAAAAGTCTGGAAAGTTGTAGTTGTCATCTGGAAGGTGACTTCATAATTTCATTAGCATTCAGTGCTCTGCTTCACCATCCTCAGCAGGGACTCTCAAGACCTCATCCCAATTAAGGATCTCGCCATCACACTCAGACTGAAGGCAGGAAGCAGGATGAAGGGGAAAAAGAAAAAGCATGTGATGTGACAGGTGTCTGTGATCCTTTAGATAAAGTTTCTTGAAGATCTGTACAATAACGTTACACTTCATTAGCTATAATTTAATGACATGGTCATGCTTACCTAGTCTAGAGTGTTATGCTCTTTAGCTGGGCACATGAACTTCTAGAATAAAAAAGGGTCTTATTACAGGGTTCTGTTAGAAGGAAGGAAAAGATAGGTAACTCATGGTCTTTCACAAAAGCACTAAAAATTACTTAATATAAGTATTTCTTCATCTCTAAACTGAGCTTATATGTTTTGAGGGATTGATAAAAGGATTAAATGTGTTTAGATGTGACTGTATCACAGTAATCATTTGTTGAATAAGTATAAAAGCGTTAATGTTAAGATTCTAAGATAATGTAATGTTTAGCACCTATAGTTGGTGCTTGAATAACATGGGTGTTATTGGCCCGACTCCTATGCAGGTGGAAATCCACATATGACTTTGCCTCCTCCAAAACTTAACTAGTAATACCCTGCTGCTAACTGGAAGACTTAAAGATAGCATAAACTGTCAATTAGCACCTAAGAAAATGTTATTAAGAAAATTCTAAGGAAGAGAACATGCATTTACAGTACTGTACTGTATTTATTCATATTGTAAGTTTACATCATCTGTTTGTAAGAGAAATTGTCTGTCTGAAATGGTGGGCAACCACAACCACAGACCTCTGTCTAAGGAACATATCAAGCAATTCCACTTTTTCCTGAAATGCCATGACTTACCTGTTTCTTGAGAACACTTCCAGTATCAATAGTGGCACTTCGCATGGGTCCCATGGTATTATTTGAGGTTTATGGTATTGTACAAAACACAATAAAAAATACATAAGAACCATGTGAGATCACTTTTTGCTGTGATACACAATATACTAGAGAGATGAACTTCTCATGTAGAGGTGATGAACATCATACAGCATTTTAAGCAGATACTCACAGCACTTGAATTCCCTGCAATAGCCACAGGAGATGGCTAGGAAATTATTGCATAGGCCATATATAATATAGCTTATTTTATGCAGTTATGATTTAATGCTGAATCTTCACATTTGTTTACATTTCTGTCAACTGCAAATGGAACCATGTAGAATCTAAGTTGGTGTGTATAAGTTTTGATCAATTTTAACTTTTTATAATTTGTGTATATTTCATGGTAGTATATGATACTTTATGCATCCATGACATACTTTTTCTTATCTTTTTACATATTTCTATGTTACATGGTGTGCATGGAAGTTTTTTAAAATTGTTTCAAATATTCAATGTTTTTTAATATGTTTATTTTAAAAATTCATGTAAAAATGTACCTTCACAATTCAAACCCATTCTGTTCAAGGGTCAACTGTATTGTCTCTTTAAATTGCAGGTTTCAGAATCTACAGTCAACTTCTTGAATATTTTTATGCTTTTGTTACCAGAGACTAACATATTTTTATTTTGAACATTTTATATCAATTTCTGACTGTTTCAGAGATCTTACTAATGGATTTTTATAGAGAATTATTCAAAATATCCTCCTATCATGTAAATAAGAGGAATATTACTTTATTTGATAAAGTACAGCCCATTTAAAATTACTTGGACAGTAGGGTGATCCATTTAGTTGTAAATTTGGGTTAGCATTTTGTTTAACACAAAATAAAGAAAATTAGAACAAAATTCACTTTAACAGTTTACTGCACATAGTTTGAACTGTTATTCAGAAAACACTTAGCTATCTTATTTCAAGACCTTTTAAAAATGTTTCACATTTATTTAAAATGTTACAATTAAAGAAACACTTTAAATATACATCATATCTTATTCCCTCAAAATAATAATAACTTAGCAAGTTTACACATTTTTAACAATTGGAAGATAAGTAGGAAGAACTGCTCAAAAAGCCACAGGCCATTTTAGAATTACAATACTAATTCTGGCCTTCTAAGTACAGTATACATTTCATTTCATGACAGTGTCTCCCTTTGAGTAACAGATACTCATAGATAGAATATCTAGATAATATTCTCAATAACATTGCTATAAGTTTCTTTGTTTTAATGGTTGTATATTGAAAATTCAAATTATTACTTTTTACTGTCCATGATATTTGTACCATGACTCAAAATAAACCCCATAAAATATTGAACTGGTGTTTCTTGAAAGTATTTTCTTTTTATGAAACAACACTAACCTGAAAAACATTCCAAGTAGCACAAAACATTTTAGTAATATTTTCAAGAAAATATTTCAAACATTGAAAACAAATTATTTTTTCTAAAAAAATTTCTTAGTGGGTACAATTTACCTTATTCAAGTGTTGGTTACACAAAAAGCCTAAACTTTACCACTAGACATTACATTCGTGTAACAAAACTGTATTTGTAAATTTATACAAATAAATAAGATTAATAAAAATAATGTTTACCACTTAATGAAAAAGAAATGTATCCATAGATGTTTATCCTTCATTGAAGCATATACTTGAGGAAAATGTTTAAGTAGAAGAACATAGTCAAATAATTAAGAGTAAATCCATATGATGAATATCATCCAACTTTTAAAAAGAATGTTTTTGAAAAATATTTCATGATAAATGGTGTTTACAATATGTTATATTGGAAATAATGCAGAAGAATTAAATATATAATACATATATATTTAATTGCAATTGTGATGTATAGAAATACTCATACCTGTGCATAAAAAAAACTGAGAGATTACTTCCAACAATGTGACCTGTTGAAGTGGTAGAGTAGAGGTTGGATCATTTTATCACTTATGATTTTACTTATTTAAAAAATACTCTATAATTAAAATATAAATGTATTCTTACAAAAAAGTTTTAATTTGATTCAAACATGTACTGTGCACTACTAGATATTTCTATGCATACGTATAACTGTAGTTTTTAAAAGAAAAAATCTGAATTGGGAATTTTGCGCTGCATTTGGTATTTCTGTAATTTACTCTCCAGTCTCCTTTGATGCATATTTCACTAGTGAGATTACTTTCTTAAGAAAAGGTTTAGGAACATGATTTGGGGTCAAAGACTGAGGTTCATTTTAAACTTGAACATATGATACATTGCTAGAGAAAATTCTACTAGCTGTGCGTGATTTTTTTCACGCTCAGTAACTATGAGTGTTGTAATATTTTTCATCTCTATCTGCTTGATACTGAAACAATTAACTACTTTCCATTGCATTTCTTAGGAAATAATGATGTTGGAATATACTTAATAAATTGATCAGAATTTTTAGCTCTTACCTATTTAAGCTTTTGCCTAATTTTCTATTAGTATGTTGAGTTTTTGTCTGTTGATTTACAGGAGTTTCTTTTTCTTAGGAACAATACTTTTTTTTTAGTTGGAGTCTCACTCTGTCACCCAGACCGGAGTGCAGTGGCATGCTCCTGGCCACCGCAGCATCAACCTGCTGGGCTCTGGTGATCCTTCCACCTCAGCCTTCCAAGTAGCCGGAACTATAGGTGTGCACTACCACACCTGGCTAATTTTTTATTTACTGCAGAGAGGAGGTCTCACCAAGTTGCCTGGGTGGGTCTCGAATCTGCAGGCTCATGCAATCCACTCGCCTTGGCCTCTCAAAGTGCTGGGATTACAGGCTGAGCCACCAAACCCAGCCAGGGATGATAGCCCTTCTTACCAAGTGTGCTAATTTTTCCCCTTTTATTTTATATATTTTCCCCTTTTTTTCTTTTGGGTATTACAATCTTTTAAGCACTTAAATGTATCAACTTTTTTGATAGTTGTGGAATAGGTTTCAAGGAGTTTTTATTGCCAAAGAGTATATAAAATATTTAGCAACTTGTTACAGTATTTTTAAAGATTTTTTTTTTGGTCTTATAAAATTTTTTATTTCTCTGGAATTTACTTGACTGAAGAGAATACAACAAGAAATAACAAGTTCTACTTTTTTAAAAGTCCAATGTTCATTTAGAACTTTTTTAGTTATTTATTTTATTTTATTTTCTAAAGATGGAGTCTCACTCTGTTGCCCTGGCTGGAATGCAGTAGTGCAGTCATAGCTCACTGCAGCCTCAGATTTGTGGTCTTATATGACCCTCCCACCTCATTCTTTCAAGTAGCTGCCTTATTTTTATTTTTTATCAGTATTTTTATTTTGGTAGAGATAGCATCTTGCTAAATTGCACAGGCTAGTCTCAAACTCCTGGGCTCAGGTAATCCTACTGCTTCAGCCTCCCAAGCAGCTGGAACTGCTTAAATGTATCAACAGCTGGTAACCACCGCACCCGCTCACATTCAGAACTCGTAACACCAATTTTTGAATAATGGTTTTCACCCAGTTGATTTGAAGCATCAATTTATCCTGTATACTTTCCCTATATGAAAAACCCAGATTATTAAAACGTAGATTCTTAAAAGATGGTTAACTTATTCACTGAACAATTAGCACACATCCTTTACTCTCATTCTTTCATTCATGCAGTACCAATTTATTAAGTGCATTTTTAGTACTAGATACCCCATGGTTCATGGTCTCTGACCTCAGCAATCTCAAAATTGAAGAGATTTATATTCATGTGCAAAATAATAAATATGATTCTAGAAAATATTTGTAGTGTGACAGAATTGTGAAAAAGTGAAATAGATTACATTATTTCAAGAAGGTTTATACAGAGAAACGTTTTCTCCTGAAAAACATTCTTGTTAAAGAAAACTTCATTTTTTAAGTCTTTGAAAATACAAGTCATAGAGTTGAAAATTACTTTAAAGATTATTTATTCCTTTTTATTTTTCTTTCTTGAGTTGGAGTCTCACTCTGTCGCCCAGACTGGAGTGCACTGGCCACTCCCAGTCACCACAGCCTCGACCCTCTGGGCTCCGGCGATCCTTCTGCCTCAGCCTTCCGAGTAGCCGGAACTACAGGCATGCGCTACCACGCCCAGCTGATTTTTTGATTTATTGTAGAGATGAGGTCTCGCCAAGTTGCCCAGGCGGGTCTCGAACCCACAAGCTCAGGAATCCACTCACCTCAGCCTCCCAAGGTGCAGGATTACAGACTGAGTCACCGAGCCCAGCTAGATTATCTATTTCTACTCTCTCATTATACGTATAGGAAAATGGTGGCCCAAAAGGCTAAATGTCTTAATCAAGATCATATTTAGATGTAATCACAGAGGTTGAATTTAAAACTTTCATTGTTGGATTCCCAATGCATTTTTGCATTTTGGTTTATCAAGATATTCCCATAGTATGGGATTCCTAAAGAGGGAAGGCTGGAAGGAGGGTAAAAGTTGAAAAACTTCCCATGGAGTCCCATGCCTACCACTTGGGCAACAGGTTCAATAGAAGCCTAAACCTCACCATCGTGCAATATGCCTGTGTAACAAACTGACACGTGCTCCTTGAAAATAAAAACAAATAAATATATAAAGTCCAGGTAAATTATAAAATATATTCCCGTAGAAGGAAGGACGATTCATGATGGCAGACCTACTATTGTTTCCTTCTTTCTGAACTTTCATAGGACTACTGCTTTATTTCTGAGAGTTATTCATGTTTTTTTGTTCATCATACCAATCTGTTAGTGTGCATATCCCTCTGTTTTCATTTGATAATTTTCTCTTTAAGCATATTGGTTCTCCTCAGTGTCAGATGAAATTTTCTGCCTTTTATGTAACCTGATCATGGAACTTTTTTCAGGATATGTGTAGGGAGAGATGACACATTTGTTCTTGTCTTCCTATAGGCATTTGTAAGATTTCTTACAGTTATGTTCAATCCTACTAAATAAAAATTCTACTAAATTTATTTTTAAAGCCTTCAAAAGGCAACCTTCTCTAGTGAATCACTAAAGATGACTGGTGCACTACACATGATTATATTTACTATCACAGAAATCAATGAATGCTTAGATGAGGCAATGATATTACTTAGGGAAAGTTATGTTTATATTTAACAAGTTGATCTTCTCTAGTGTGGAAAGAAAGACTAAAAAACATAGAAGAGTTGTTTCTAGCAAATCCTAAATGAGTCTGTCACTGATTAATTAGAGGGGTATGAACATTAGTTACCATGCCCTTAAGAATAGGGCTAAACAAATACTTAAAAGCAGTTTATCTTCAAAAACAGTATCAGTATTTCATAATAGAGAAAAATACATAACTTGATCATTTAATTATGTATTTCTGTTTGAGGTGTTGCTATATGATTTTTCTCAGTAATTCCTTAAGGATATTGACAGAATCACTTTAAATTTGCACACTGTATTTGAAGAGTGTGCAAGTGAATTCTGTAATCATAATACTTTTTAACACGTAATATTATATATGGGTTGATAAATATACTGTAGTATACTATAATATACTTTTAATAAAGTATAAACATTTTAAACAGTCATCTTTCAGGTTATCTTTCAGGAAGGTATATGCTATTGAATCCTAAATCTGACACCATTGTATCTTTATGTATTCAATAAATGGCTTCCTTCTGCAGGGTTGCCATGGCTATTGTGAACTTGTGTTTAGGGGTGTATGTTTCCCTGTCTTCATCCACTCTTATTCGTTTAGGTGTGCATATGTTAACAGAGACTATGTGAGTTCTGTGCATGCAAAGTCAATATTCAACTAAGTATGTAGTTCTTGAGAAGTGGGCAAGAAAATGAGCAATTTCACCCTGGACCACAAGTGACTGATTAGCTCTGGATTTCTGAAGTTAAAAGAATAGTTACTAGCATAGTGTTATGCATAAAGGATGTGGTGGGTTTCACTTTAAAACATTCAATATAATATGCCATTTTATGTATATTATGGTATAGTGGTTACTTTTTAATTATTTTTTCTTCCATAGAATTGAAAGATAATGCAATATAGCTGTAATATTTACTCATCTAAAAACCAAACTACATATTCCAAAACACAAATATTATTGCAATTTTTCATTTTGTTTGTTACATAAAATATTATACAAAAACACCATTAAAGTATGACTTTCATTACTTATCATTTTATAACTTGTCCTGAAGTCACTACTGAGATACTTAATAGCTATTTTGCCTTTTTGAAAAGGTGCAAAGAATAATTTTTTAATAGGTGTGCATAAGAGTGCTTTTGAGGCAGGTGGAGCTAGCATAGCACATCACATGGTTCAGATGTTGTGAGACAATTTTTCCTGGGTAAGTCTAATTTAGATAAATGAGAAACAGGATGGTTAAGCATTCAAGCATTTTTCTTGTTGGTACATGCCCTTCACCTGACCAGCCAGGCATATTAGACCTGGTCACCTTGTGGGTTGAAATGTGGATCTACTAGTGCAGTCAATAACAAAAACAATAGATTACCCCAAACATAGAGGCATGATGTCCTAAGAGAAGCCCAAATCTAGTTAGACAGTAAATTTCATTATTTAGAAGTGCACTGGGAGCTTAAATGGTTGAAAGATAGTAATCAAAACTTATGATCAAATACATACAGCCCTCCATGCTGTATTTTGCTTAACTATCATTGTAGACATTATATAAGCCTTCTTGTTAAAGTCAAGTGTGTGTTGTTCTTCTTGAGACACCTGTGTTCTCCTTGAATATGTTTCCTCTCTAAAATAAAATTTCCTTTAAAACTTACTTTGGATTTGCTTTAAAATTGTTTTCTGTCATGAAGTCAAAACCCACAGAGCAACAATACCTTATGCACCCTGACATCAATTTGTTTCTTCTTATTACCATCACTAATATCATAATGTGAAGATATTTAGAAACTCATTTAAAAGCTAATATGATTTCCATATAAATTTGTGAAACATTTATGCCTATAAAATTTATCCTTACTGATTTTTGATATTTTCCCTGTTCAAAAGGACAGGAGTAGAAGAAAATATTCAAACATTTGCAATTTGGTTCATTGTTACTTGCTTAGCTTTTAACCCTCTTTGATGTTCTTAATCAACACCTTTGCCAAGGTTTTGACTTATTCCAAGTTTATTGGTAAAGAATCATATTCCAAGTGTATTGGTAAAGTATGTTGGAGGAATGGGAAAGGGACATGAATCATTACATTTATCACTTCAATAGCTTTATCTATGTTTACTAAAGAATTTGTCAAACAGGAAAATGGAGATGAATTGCAAAAAATTAAAAGCGTTAGCCTATCTCTAGCCTTTCTTTACATTACACAGTTTACAATCACATTGGGTTCGAGCAAGAACTGCCAGCTCATAAAACTACATGAGAGTCCTAGTCAAATCTCTTTGGGACTAGTTACATAATTTTATTTTCCTGAATAAAGAATCAAGTTGTTGAACTTCCTTTCACTTCAGAAGGAAGTTTAGATAGATTTTTGGCCCTACCTTGGCATTCACCACTCCAGATGTGGTGACACAATATTCTTTTGTGTGACGAATAAAGTCTAGAAAGTAACCATTTTCACATCCCATAGATTCCTCACATACTGGTTTCTGTCAGTGTTGCTTATTTTGTTTTAGGGTTGTGGGGTACGTGTGAGGATTTACCACATAAGTAAACTGCATACAGGTGAGTTTGGGCTTCTAGTGGGCCCTCTCTCCCCTGATGCTGGACTTGGAACCTGGTGTGTGGTCGTCTCGCTCCCTCCTTTAGCAGTGTCCAATGTCTGTTGTTTCCACCTTGTGTTCATGTGACCATACGTACATTGTTAACATCCGATATTGGCGAGATTCTGTTTCTCATGTATCTATTATTTATTTAATAATCAGTACTTATTTAATTATTAAATACTTGTGATACTATTAGCTACCATATTTGGTCAAATCATACTTCTGATTTATTCCATAGATCACAAAGAGTAAAATAAGCATTCACAATATATACAGAATAAATAGACAAAATAATTTAGGGAATCTGTCTTTCTAAAAAGTTATTCACCTATATTCACTATAATATTTCAGTCTTAAGATCCTCAAAGATGCTATAATATCCTTGTCACTGGCCCGGAGCTCCCGCCTCCCGCCGCCCGGCGCTCCCGCCTCCCGCCGCCCCGGCGCTCCGCCGCCCCGGCGCTCCCGGCGCCCCGGCGCTCAGCCCGCGCAGCTCATCACAATCCGGCCCGAGAGGAGATCCACACAAATCGGCTTCAAGGAAGATCTGCAGGGATTGCAGCCAAATCTCCTGTGTCTGAGACTGTGCTGCTGGCTCGCGTGGGGCTTCTGTTGCCTGCTCGGAGGCAGGCAGCCATCTTGTTCCTGTCCGGCCCCACCCCCTCTGGGGCGAGCAGATGAGATAGCACCACCTGCTGGCGACTCAAGGTAACAACACCGAAACGGGAGAAATAAGCCTGATAAAGACATAGACCAAACTGCTGAAGGAAAGTTGACCTGAGCTGTCCTTCACACCAGATCAGGGGCAATTGACTCTAACTGCAAACTAATTCACCAGCTTGAAAAGAAAGCTACAAATCAGACCTGAAAGGACATTGGACTTAAACGAAAGGTCTCAGAGTGTGCTTCATTGATTCTATTAGCTTAATGACTTAATTCTATTCCTACAGTATTGTTCCCCTTTTTTTCTCTTTTCCTTTTCCTTTTCTTCTCTTTTCTTCTGTCTGTAAACCATGTCTTTGTATAGAGGAACAGGACACCAATAAGGTGGTTGGATAGCGGGTATGTTAGCATCACAATATGTTTTATTTGTGGTTGTATGAGAGTTGGTTCGACTGTAGCTGTGGTCCATCGTTTTTAGCTGTTTCAGTATAGACCTCTCTCTCTATTTGTTGGCACACTCGTTAGTTTCCTCCCTTACTTCTCTATCTCTCCACTCCCCTCTTCAACCCACTATCTGCTCCATTCTCTCCCCCCTGCTAACCACATTTTGTTTCAGGGAGTAAACCTACAGCCCCACTGCACGGACAGACTCCAGGGCAGTGGGAAGTGGGTTCCACATTATCCACACGCCTGTCAGCGAACACCAGGACCTGCAGACAGATTTTGAATCACAGCTCTCCCCTTAAATACATCTCAAAACTGCAAAAAGGACCACCTCCAACCTACAGTGCAACTTCAAAATTGAACAAAGTAAGACGACATACATAAAGAATGGGAGATTGAACGAACAGAAGTAAAACCAGTCCCTTTACCCCTGAAAAACAAAATTAAAGAAGACGGTGACGTGGAGGGAAGGAAGAAGTAGGGAAGTGAAAAAACCGCACAAATGAAGAAAAACCAAAAGAAGAATATAGGCCTTACACAGACCCCTGGGAGATCAGACAATGAGAAAACAGATTCTGGAACACAGACAATGAAGAGTCCCCAGAATGACTGGCTACATGCAACAAACCCAGACATCAAAACATTAATGGAGAGAATTTAAAAAATTGAGGAGAGACAAGAGGAAAATAGGAAGGAGCTGTTGTCAGAAATGACAGCAGTAAAAAATACTGTGATGGAAATGAACAACAGACTAATAAGCATGGAAAGCAGAATCAGCCAAGCAGAAGAAAGAATCTCAGAGCTCGAAGACCAAAACACAGAACTAACCCAAACTGTCAAAAGCATAGAAAAGAAGCTCAAAAAGACAGAACAAAACCTGCAAGAGATGAATGATCACTTCAAGAGACCAAACCTGAGAATAATTGGGCTTCCTGAGGCAGAAAGAGAAACAGAAGCCACACTGGAACAAACATTCCATGAAATCATTCAAGAAAACTTCCCTCATCTCAGTAAAGATGAAAAAATTCAAACACAAGAGATTCAGAGAACCCCTGCAAGACAACAAACGAGAAGACCAACTCCCAGACACATAATAATTCGCCTAAACAAAGTAGCTATGAAAGGAAAAATACTAAAGGCAGCAAGAGAAAAAGGCCAGACTACCTACCAGGGAAAACCAATCCAAATAGCAGCAGATTTATCCACAGAAACCCTTCAGGCCAGGAGAGCCTGGAGCCCTATCTTCAAAGTACTAAAAGAGAAACAATTTCAACCAAGAATAACCTACCCAGCTAAACTAAGCTTCATTAGTGAGGGAGAATTAAAATCTTTTCCAGACATCCAATCCCTAAGAACCTACGCTGCCACCAGACCACCGCTACAAGAAACACTCAAGAAAGTACTGAACACAGAAGAAAAAGAAAAAAGAACATCAGCATTCTTCACAAGAGTACAGGCAAAAGATTAAAAACACACCTGAACCAACTCCAAAACCCAAAGAAAGACAACAAATAAACAGTAACAACTCTGTAAGAACCTTATGACAGGGATCAACTCTTGCATTTCAATTATTAGCCTAAATGTGAACGGACTAAATGCACCACTGAAAAGACATAGATTGGCAAAATGGATAAAATATCATCAGGCAACAATCTATTGCCTACAAGAGACTCACCTCACTAGAAAGGACACCCACAGACTCAAGGTAAGAGGATGGGAAACAATCTTTCAGGCGAACGGAATACAAAAGAAAGGAGGAGTAGCCATCTTAATTTCAGACAAAATATCCTTCAAACTATTAAAAATCAAAAAAGATACAGAAGGTCACAACATAATGATAAAAGGTTCAATCCATCAACAAGAAATATCTATCCTAAACATATATGCACCCAACATAGGTGCACCAACCTTCATAAAGCAACTTCTTGGAAAACTAAAGAAAGATATTGACTCTACCACTATCATAACTGGGGACTTGAATACCCCACTCACAACCCCAGACAGATCATCAGGACAAAAAATCAGCAAGGAGATCCGGAACCTCAATGTGACCTTGGACCAAATGGACTTAATTGATACTTACAGAACACTCCATCCAAAGACCACAGAATACACATTTTACTCATCACCACATGGAACATATTCTAAGATCGACCACATACTCGGCCATAAATCAAGTATAAGCAAATTTAAAAGGACCGAAATTCTACCAAACACCTTCTCGGACCACAGTGGAATAAAAATAAATATTGACACCAACAAAGTCCCCCAAAACCCACAAAGACATGGACACTAAACAGCATGATGCTAAACAACTCCTGGGTCAATGACGAAATCAAAACAGGGATCAAAAGATACCTGGAAACAAATGAAAATGAAGAAACATCTTACCAAAATCTCTGGGATGCCCTGAAAGCTGTAGTAAGAGGGGAATTTATATCCCTACAAACACACATGAAGAAAATGGAAGGAACAGAAATTCACAATCTAACAAGCCACCTAAAGAAGCTGGAAAAGCAAGACCACAAAAACCCTAATTTCAGCAGAAGAATCCAGATCACCAAAATAAAAGCCCAAATCCAGGACATAGAAGACAAAAAGATAATTGAAAAAATCAATGAAACAAAAAGCTGGTTCTTCGAAAGAATAAACAAGATCGATGGTCCCCTAGCTAGACTGACCAAGAAAAAACGAGAAAAAAAACAAATAAGCATAATCAGAAACACAAAAGATGAAGTCACATCTGACCCTGAAGAAATACAAAAGATCATTAGAGACTACTATGTACACTTGTATGGAAACAAACTTGAAAACCACAAGGAAATGGAGGACTTTCTGACATCACACAATCTACCTAGGTTGGAACAAGAAGAAATTGAGACCCTAAATAGACCAATTACAATCAAGGAAATCGACTACGTAATAAGAAAACTTCCTACAAAAAAAAGCCCTGGTCCGGATGGCTTTCCAGCAGAATTCTACAAGACATTCAAGGAGGAGCTGATACCAATCCTACTGAAGGTATTCCAGGCGATAGAAACAGATGGAACTCTCCCCAAATCATTTTATGAAGCCAACGTCACACTGATACCCAAGCCAGGTAAAGATCCAACAAAGAAAGAGAACTACAGGCCAATATCTTTGATGAACATAGATGCTAAACTTCTCAACAAAATCCTAGCAAACAGGATTCAACAATACATCTCAAAAATCATTCACCATGACCAAGTAGGCTTCATTCCTGGCATGCAAGGCTGGTTCAACATTCGTAAAACCATAAATGTAATTAAATACATCAACAGATGTCAAAACAAAAACCACATGATCATATCATTAGATGCAGAAAAAGCTTTTGATAAAATCCAGCACCCCTTCTTGATAAAAACCCTTGAACATCTAGGCATACGGGGAACATACCTCAAAATAATAAAAGCCATCTACGAGAAACCTACAGCCTGCATACTCCTAAATGGACAAAAATTGGAACCAATTCCCCTGAAAACTGGAACTAGACAAGGATGCCCACTCTCTCCCCTCCTGTTCAACATAGTATTGGAAGTCCTGGCTAGAGCAATCAGAGAAGACGAGGCAATCAGAGGTATTCAAATAGGAAAAGAGGAAGTCAAGTTATCTCTCTATGCAGATGATATGATGGTGTACCTTGAAAACCCAAGAAAATCTGTTAAAGGCCTCCTTACATTGATAAGGGCCTTTGGCAAAGTCTCAGGATACAAAATAAATGTACAAAAGACAATCGCATTTCTCTACACCAATAATAAACAAACAGAAACCCAAATAAAAAACACAATTCCATTCACAATAGCCACAAAAAAAATGAAATACCTTGGCATCTTCCTAACCAGAGACGTGAAAGACCTTTACAATGCAAATTACAAAACACTGCTCAAAGAAATCAAAGCTGACATGAACAAGTGGAAAAATATCCCATGCTCATGGATCGGAAGAATCAACATTGTGAAGATGTCCATCTTACCTAAGGCAATCTACAAATTCAATGCAATACCCATTAAATTACCAATAACATTCTTCTCTGACCTAGAAAAAACAACACAGGAATTCATATGGAAACACAAACGTCCAAGAATAGCCAGAACAATCCTCAGCAAAAAAAAACAATGCAGGTGGTATCACAATACCAGACTTCAAACTTTACTATAAAGCTACAATCATCAAAACAGCTTGGTATTGGTACAAGAACAGGCATATAGATCAATGGAACAGAATTGAGATTCCAGAAGCAAAACCTCAATTCCTCAACCAACTCATCTTCGACAAAGCCCCCACCACCTACCAATGGGGTGAGGAGAACCTATTCAGTAAATGGTGCTGGGAAAACTGGTTGACCACATGTAGAAGATTGAAACAGGACCCCTATCTATCCCCATGCACAAAGGTTAACTCCAAATGGATCAGAGACCTAAATGTAAAACCTCAAACCATAAGAACATTAGAAAAGGAAGGAAATACTCTCATGGAAATCGGAACTGGCATCCAATTCCTGTACAAAACCCGAAACCCACAGGACTTAAGAGAGAAGATAGACAGATGGGACCTTATTAAACTGACAAGCTTCTGCAAAGCCAAAGAAACCATCAAGAGAGCAGGGAGACAGCCTACAGACTGGGAAAAAGTATTTGCCAACTCTAGGTCTGACAAAGGCTTAACATCCTGGATCTACAAGGAACTGAAACGTACTGAAAAGAAGAAAACAAGCAACCCCATTATAAAATGGGCAAAAGATATGAACAGACACTTCAAAAAAGAAGACATTCGAGCAGCCAACAAACACATGAAGAAATGCTCAACCTCACTAATCATCAGGGAGATGCAAATCAAAACCACACTGAGATATCACCTAACTCCAGTCAGAATGGCAATTATCAACAACTCAAAAAATAACAGCTGCTGGAGAGGCTGTGGTGAAAAGGGAACACTTCTACACTGTTGGTGGGAGTGTAAGCTAGTGCAACCTCTGTGGAAAGCAGTGTGGCGATTCCTGAAAGCTCTAAATATTGACCTTCCTTATGACTCTGCAATCCCCCTACTGGGAATATACCCTGAAGAACACAAATCACTCTATAAAAAAGATACCTGTACACGTATGTTTATCGCAGCATTATTCACAATAGCAAGAACCTGGAAACAACCATGCTGCCCATCAAAAGAAGACTGGATTAAAAAATGTGGTACATATACACGATGGAATACTACGCAGCCATGAAAAAGAACAAAATCATGGATTTCGCAGCTACCTGGATGGAACTAGAGTCTATAATACTGAGTGACCTCTCACAGAAACAAAGATCAGAATATCACATATTTTCACTCATATAATGGACCTTGAACATCCAATGTAATACTATAAGAAAATGACTGATGGTACTGGGAAATTATGGGGGGGGAGATGGGATTAACAGTAGCTAATATCTATCTGGGACTGGGAAAACACCTCTTATCAATAGGGTGCCTGAATGAAACGTAATTGTACACCTAACCCTTAACTGTACCCTACAAAACGATAATAAAAAATACTGATTATTAAAAAAAATGTATATATATCCTTGTCACTTTAGTATACAGGACTGATGGGAAGGAAACAGCTGATCAGGAAAAGTAGGAGTGCCTGGATGATTATTGATACTTTTAACTATTCCATATAACTTACTTTCCTTGAACTAGTTGCTTTCTGAATGTGACTATCTCTTTCCATTCTGGCAATAGCAAAATATATTTTATTCATCAAGCTCCTCAAATGCGGACTAAAATTTGCTTGTGGCTTTCATTGTTTGAAAGCAGGAAAAGAAAAAAAAGAATAAAAATATGAGTGGATTGCCTGAGCCCGTGGGTTCGAGACCCACCTGGGCAACTTGGTGAGACCTCATCTCTACAACAAATCAAAAATCATTCGGGTGTGGTAGCGTGCGCCTGTAGTTCCAGCTACTTGGAAGGCTGAGGTGGAAGGATCACCAGGGTCCAGCAGGTCAAGGCTGTGGTGGCCAGGAGCAGCCACTGCACTCCAGTCTGGGTGACAGAGTGAGACTCCAACTCAAAAAAAAAAAAGTGTGTATGTATGTTATGTGTAATAGAAAATTGAATTACTTGATTTTATTTTTAAAATGGAAAAGAGGAAGAAAGAAAAATACACAAGATACATTTATGCAGAGTGAATGTGTATACTATTAGGTATGTTGTATGGGATATAAAGACTTCAAATGTCTGTAGTTTTTTTTCACTACTTTTTCTTTCAAATAAAGTCCTTACATAAGCTTAAATATTGTGTATAACACATTTTCTTTTTCCTTTTTTTTTTTTTTTTTGAGTTGGAATCTCACTCTGTCGCCCAGACTGGAGTGCAGTGGCTGCTCCCAGCCACCGCAGCCTCGACCTGCTGGGCTCCGGCGATCCTTCCGCCTCAGCCTTCCAAGTAGCCAGAATTACAGGCATGCGCTACCACGCCTGGCTGATTTTTTTTATTTATTGTAGAGATGAGGTCTCGCTGCCCAGGCGGGTCTTGAACCCACAGGCTCAGGCAATCCACTTACCTCAGCCTCCCAAAGGCGCAGGATTACAGGCTGAGCCACCAAGCCCAGCTAACTCATTTTCTTATCTCAGCAAATGTTTCATGACATTCAAGTTACTGAATATGAAGGAAAACTGGCTGTGACATCTGTCAACATATTGATTTTCAGCATTGATACAGATGGTCTGAGCTGATCCCTGGTCTCCCTTATCACTTCATTTGTGTCCCTTCCAGAGTTATGTGCTTATTAAAGAGGACCAGTTATGAAGGGTATTTAAAAGGTACATTCCCTTTGTATAATTTCCAGGCATGTCACACTTTATTCTGAGGTAAATCTGTAGAACAAACACATTTTGGTTGGGTGAGTCCTTTTTCTGGAAGCATCATCATGAATGAAAAGGCTTGACCTTGGGTGTCTGCAAACATGCCTGATAGTTACTATCTTTGTGACTTTAGTAAGTCACTTTATCTTTTCAGACTTAGCTTCTTCAATTAAATATGTGAATACTATCTCAAAGGGTTGCTTGCAAATACCAAAAACATTCATTAAACCAGTATTTTGGGGTACTAACTTCTAAACTTTGGGGCTATGGTACTGAAGAATGTAGATATAAGTTATAAACAAATAATTAAAATATTAAAAGGCAATAAACAAACACATTTGTAAGATATGTGCTATGCTTGCTAGTGATAAATACTACGAAAATGAGAAACGCAAAAAGGAAAAAAGAAAACGCTGGAAAGACAGGGTTGCTGTTTTAAGTCAGATGACAAGGAAAAGCTGTCTTGAGGTGGTAATTTTGAGCAAAACCTAAAGGAGGTGAGTGGAAGCAAGACATTTCAGGGGGAAGAAGTATGACAATAAACATGACAATTCATGGAAAAAATCAGCACAGGTGCTGGCTCAAAGTAGAGTAAGTGCTTAATGAGTGCTTATTGTTATAAAGAAATTACTCTTGGTTTCAGGAAGATAAGCTTGATAAAAAATTTGTGCTTGCAATTTGTAATCACAGAAGTTGCATGGGACTTGGTACTCTCAGTATTTGGTTACTTCTCTTTTTGTCATCTGACATGTGAAAATATAACCCATATAATGAAACATGGTATCAAAATCTTGTGGTCAGAAAGGTAAATGAATCGTTTTAGATACACCTGCTTTTTGTAAAACTTAAAAAATTCTTATTCCTTACAAAACTTGAACAGAAAGCATTCTTTAAAAATTATACAGAAGGTTATAAAACCAGATTTGTTTTTTAGTAGATGAGTCTTTTAAAACACTTAAAGTTCATTTTTGCCATATTATAGAAAGAAAGCTAAAAATAGATAAGCCTGAAACATTGACTTACTTTTCTCCATCTTGAATTTCATGGAGCATCCAGAATGATGCATCTTTCCCTTCAAATATTTATTCATTGCTTCCAGACAGGTAGTATATGAGGCAATAAATAACAGACAGCTAGAACAGGAGAAAACAGTTTTTAATGCCTTGTGGTTAAACTGTCACTCTGGCAGGAAGTAATAATTGAAGTATTACTTAAGGTTAGGTAATAGACTACTACCTTTTAGAGGCAAATTACTTTGGGATCTTCAGTCTTACTCTCAGAAGCCAGGGTTTCCTCAGGGAAAGACTAGAGTTGTTAGATTTGATGTGATGTGATTGACTACTGAATCCTAATGCTTTACATACCAGGAGAGAGCTTCCTTTAAAGCTTCTGGCCATCATTCACCAGTAAATGAAGAGTCTTGCTCACTGCAGCTTTTCCATATGGAGGTCTGTATGGTGCATTGTAAAGAGCATAGACTTGGAGCTAGAATGATCTGCACTTGACTTTACTACTTACCAGTCTTATGCTTCTAGGATACGTTACCTAATGTCCTCAAATGACTCTGTTTCCTTACCTGTGAAATGAAAGCAGTAATACTAACTTAAATTAGTTGCTCAGAGGATTAAATGATGTATGTCACAAACTGGACCTTATATTTTGGCATCAACAATTACTACTTGTAATTGAGTCAAAGATAGCAAGTTATAAAACAAATATATGTTGCAGTTCCTATACTTGTTCTAGGAGGCACCTGGAAAATATTAATACCCTTTCCTATCCCATCTATTCTTATGATTTTTTTAACCATAGTCTGTTGTCCCAGAAGATCATGTTTTACTTAAAGGCTGTATATTAAGCCTCTATCTACACAAATCGTGTGTGTCAGATGTCTGTCCAATTTTTAAAAATCATCTGGTAAACATAAAAGAGCAGAGATTTATGTCAACACTATTGTGCATGGTGATAAGAGTTGGTCAACATAATTTGGGCCTACTTAAATGCCAATTGTTTTTAGACACTATCTATTCAATTGATGTAAAAAAAAATCCACTGTTGAATTCATCTTACTCTCAAATACACTTATTTATATTACTAATGACTTGCCTGCTTTTGGATGATAGTCATGATATTTCCCCATCATAACTTCAGAATATAAGACTTTCTTCCTCTCTTTATAGAGGCGTATTACTTTGGTATGTAAGAAAAGAGGTCAAAGTGGACCAATGAGTAGAAAATAAATATGGTTGTGCTTTTTCAATGTTAATTTCCTGATTTTGGAAGGTAAAATTTTCACAGATTATTGGATTTTTACTTTATAAGATTTTCACTCTTTATTAATTTTTTTTAAATTTTTCTGGACAGGATATGAATTTAAACATAACAGTAAGTATAACAGTGTTTCAAGTTGTTGTGGAAGCAAACAGGGTTATTTTCTTTAGTTATTGGGATCTTAATCATGTGAAATTTTTAATTAGCAGTAGTTTATAAATATATACTCTTGCTTCTTTCCTCTGTTAATATTATTTGACAAAAATATGATCTTGCTGAAAATTTTTTATAGTGCACATTTCTAAGCACATTAATCTTTTGAACATGTAAACATGTGACCATTTCTATCTTTATTCTTTTATGTACAATGGTCTTCTCATTCTAATTTTAGTATATGTTTCATTTCATTTCAGTCATCTCCATTTTGAACATTAGTTATAAAACCATTGGCATCATGAGGAAATCGAACTGTACTGATCCTATGTCATCAACCCAAATGGTTAATTTAAAAGTAACAATTACATTCATTGCAAGCTCTAAATGGTAAGGACATTTGTTTCTCCATAGCTCTTCCATAGCTTTGAAAGTGCCTTGATAATAGTTACTCAAACATGTTGAGCTCAAGCTATTAGCTGTTACGTAGTGTTGTTTGAAATTAAGTAGTTTATTTGAAACCTGTTTCATTTAGAAGCTCACATTGCCATTGTTTACCGAGACACTATTTTTTGCAATCTATTTACCAAATCTTTACCTGTTGATGACATTTTCATATGAGATCTGCAAGACAGTCATAGAAGGATCTAGCTAATACCCTCAGAATTCTATTGCCCCAAGTTTCTGTGATTGAACAGTCAAACATTCAAATTATTTCTTATTTTTTTATGTTTAAGGCCAATTTTTTATATTGAAAACAATACCCAAGTGACACTCTCTTCAATAAACGATGCTGGAAAAACTGGAAAAGCCATATGCAGATTAATAAAACTGGACCTCTATCTCTCACCATATACAAAAATCAATTTAAGATGGTGTCGCGAGCCGAAGAAAGACGACACCGACACCGTTCTTCTGCGGACAAGTTTACTCCAGGTCTTAATGTGCTCTTTACAAAGACAAAATGGCTCTCTCCTCTGGCGCAGTTGTTTGCCTATATATGCTGCCTGGCAGCCAACGTACTGCGGCTACGTGGTTGTTTCTGATAGGTTATTCTACCAGCCAGCGGCCATGTTGTTTATTGCATAACACATGTTTTTTATAACATGATGAAAGCTTCCCACATCTCCCCCTTTTTGTTTATATGACAGGAGAGGCTAGAGCCCACAGCCCCCGTTTTTTCCTTGGGCTATGTACCCCAGTCCCTGGATCGCCGAAGTACAACCCAGCAACTGTGCACCAGCCCGATGCCTTTTGCAGGGGACGGGTGGTTGCGGCATCAACCCGTATGCAGCTGGGGATAACCTCCATGGAGTTTACCCATCGGGGCTCCAAGTGCAGTCAACGGCTGGCATCCTGTCACTGTTGATTCTTCACGGCTGCAAGCCAGACATGGGGAGAGTGCCTTCCTCCAAGGCCAAAATTGCCTGCGCGAGCAGGGCCATATCAGTGTTTTGCCTACGGCGTAAAGTGCACAAACAATATAGGCAAACAACTGCCAATCCAATGAGGAGAACGCCAAAACATCCCATGCCCGCCCACTCCTTCAAATGATGGGCGGCTCGCGCAATCCAGGACACTAGAGTTTGTGCCACGACAGGATCCACTCTGGTAGAAATCACTGTAATAATCTCGCGCCGCAGCGTTTCCGTCAGATTGTCAAATTCTTGAGTCCAATTACCTACAAGATACTTAGAAAGCTCTTAAGACAAATTAGCAGCAGCTGTATAGTTGTGATATGGGATGCTAGCAATACATAGGGCTGGTGTATGAACCTCACACCCCAAGCGCGCTATTTGTATCATGATGTCTATTTGCTCCTGGAGTAAATCCATACGTTGATTCAAGATCATGATACCGCCCCGCAAGTGATTATTCACATTAGATTGTGTACTTAATGTGACTGCAGTAGAATGTGCCAACGTATTTAAGGTGGTTGCTGTCTGAACAGTGGTCGCAAGGGACACAGCGGTTGCGGTAGCGGCCGCGGTGGCGATAGCTATCGCTGCGATAACAGCAGCCGTGATGCCGAAATCCTGGCGGGGTCTGTACAAAGTCGTTACCTCTTACATTGTGCTTGCCCTCTCTGGTTTGCTTTGTTAGTTGCAGCACCGCGGCCGCTAATCCTGTATTAGACAGGGGTCCCCCAATGTCCCTGCACACCTTCATCCAGACTTCCAATCCTTTGTTCTTGTATGGAGTGATAGCCCCCCGACATTCTTTGGTGCACTGCTCAAAGATGAGCTGTTTCACCAAAGGCATGGCATCATCGGGGTCTCCGAAAATGCGGCCCGCGGCTTGCATCATACAGGCAACGAAATCAGAGAAAGGTTCTGTGGAACCTTGTGTAATTTTGGTCAGGTTTCCTGTCACTTCTCCCCTGTTAGGGAGGGATTTCCATGCCCTCATAGCTATTTTATTAATCTGATCATAAACGGGGGGTGGATATCCTGTCTGTTGACCATTGAAACGGCCTTGTCCCAACAGCATGTCCGCATCCCAGGCAGGTTGGCCAGCAGCAGCATTTCTAGCGGCCTGCTCATTAGCTAATTCAATATAGTAAGCCTTCAGTCTAAGTATTGCCTAGGGTTCATGCATGCCTTTACTAGTCGCTGCCAATCCGAAGGGGTCATGGCTGTCCTATCCAGGGACTCCAAAATGGCTAATGAGAAAGCAGCTCCAAGGCCGTACGTGCGTACAGCTTCAGCGAGATTTTTTACCGTTTTAAAGTCCAAGGGCTCATGATACCTCTGCCCCTGCCCATTCACAAAGACCGGGAAGGTTTGGGATATGCCAGAATCGCGGACTGCTAACCAGACTGCGTCATTAAATGTTGTTCCACCGCTGCCACCAGGCGGCACTGAAGGGGCATATGGAGGAAGGGCCCCAAGACCCGGAGGGGGTTGGCCTTTACTCTCCACAAGATGGCAGCCGCAATCACCCAAGGCCAGTTTTTCTGCCTGCGTCATTATCTGTTCCAGTTCCTCCTCTGACTCAGAGTCAGGAGCCTGTGAGGCGGAACAGTCAGAGCGTTCCTCTTTTATCGAATCCAAAGCCGCCTGTCCCTGCTCCACGGTTTGATTGCATTTCTGATCCTCCAGACAGGCCCGGACCAGCCTCCAGAGAGGCTGTACTCCTCCAACCAAATCCCCTCTCTCTCAGGCACGATCAACGTCCCGTCCAACTTTGTCCCAGCTACCTATGGTGAGATTGCCAGACACGGCAAACCACGGTGAAATCTCATCTATCTGCTGAATAAAGTCTGTCAAGGTCTTGTCCCATAGTTTCAAACCTTTCGTTTTCAAGAGGGACTTTAAAGCTTGAAAAAGTGGGTGAGAGGAAGTAGTGCCCATGGCAGAGAAATTCCTATGCCAGAGACTGTAACAAATCGCCTCGCTACCGAGGACCTTAAAACAAATCGCCTCCTTACTGAGGACCTTTTTAATCGCCTCTTTACCGAGGACCTGTGCAAATCGCCTCTTTACCGAGGACCTTTTTAATCGCCTCTTTACCGAGGACCTTTTTAATCGCCTCTTTACCGAGGACCTTGTGACTTCACTTACCGGTCGACCGCCCTGGTTGTCGCAGTTCTGAACGCCGTACGGCACAAAAGGAGAAAAGGTTCCCCGTACGGGCCACCAGTTGTCACGGCACAAAAGGAGAAAAGGTCCCCCGTACGGGCCACCAGTTGTCGCGAGCCGAAGAAAGACGACACCGACACCGTTCTTCTGTGGACAAGTTTACTCCAGGTCTTAATGTGCTCTTTACAAAGACAAAATGGCTCTCTCCTCTGGCGCAGTTGTTTGCCTATATATGCTGCCTGGCAGCCAACGTACTGCGGCTACGTGGTTGTTTCTCATAGGTTATTCTACCAGCCAGCGGCCATGTTGTTTATTGCATAACACATGTTTTTTATAACATGATGAAAGCTTCCCATGGATTGAAGACTTAAACATAAGGCCTGAAATTATAAAACCACTAGAAGAAAATATAGGGAAACTCTTCAGGACATCGATCTAGGCAAAGATTTTTATGGTTAAGACTTCAAAAACACAGGCAACAAAACCAAAAATAGACAAATGGGACAATATTAAAATAAAATATATTCTTATGTACACCAAAAGAAACAATCAACAGAGTGAAAAGACAGTCTATTGAATGAGAGAAAATATATGCAAACTACTCATCTGACAAGGGAAAAATATCCATAGCATATAAGAAACTCAAAACAACTTACCAGCAATCAAACAAATAATCCTGTTTAAAAATGTGCAAAGGACACAAGCAGACATTTCTCAAAGAAGATATACAAACGGCCAACAGATATATGGAAAAAATGTGCAGCATCACTAATCATCAGGGAAACATAAATCAAACCACAATGAGATGTCATCTTAGATGTCTTAGTGAACTCAAAGACTGTTGGTAGAAATGGAAATTAGAACAGCCATTATGGAAAACGGTAGGGAGATTTCTCAAAAAACTAAAAGCAGGGCTACCATATGGCCCAGCAATTCCACTACTAGGTACTTATCCAAAGAAAAAGAACTAAATGTACCAAAGGCTTGTCTTCACTCCCATGTTTATGTTGTGCAGCACTATGCACAGTAGCAAAGATGTGGAATCTACCTAAGTGTCCAACAATGCATGAATGACTAAAGAAAAAATATATATATTACATGCCTGGAAAATTGATCTATTTTTGTGTATACACACACACATACACATATACATATGTACACATATATGTCAAATATATATATATATATCTCCATTAAAAAGTATGTATGTCACTTGCAGCCACATGGATGGATGGAGCCAAGCATTAAGTGAAATAAGCCAGGCACAGAAAGACAAACATCGCGTGTTCTCAATCATACTGGGAGGTAAAAAAGTTGATCTCATGGAGACCGAGAATAGAATGACCCACACCAGAGAATGGTGAGGGTGCACGGTTGGGTGGGGGCAAGGGGTTGAGGGGATATTGTTCAATGGGTTCAAGCCTACAGTTGGGAGGAGCAAGCCCTGATGTTTGATAGCAGAGTAAGGTGACTACAGTTAATAATACCGCATCGCATATTTCAGAAACTAGAAGAAAGGACTTGAAATGTGCCCAACACATAGAGATGATAAATCGGTGACCAATACCCTAAGTGCCCTGACTTAATCATGACACAGGCTCTGCACGCAACACAATTTCACCCGTACCCCAGAAATGATTACACATACGGTGCATCGAGAACATTAAAAGTCGTGGGCGGCGGCGGCGGCAAGGGGGCCACCCACGGGGCTCCGCGAGGTACTCGGCGCCGGCGGGGTTAATGCAGCCATTAGCAGCAGCCTGGGAAGAGAGGCGGTTACCGGCCAGTGGAGGGCGGGGCTGGTGGAGGAGGGGCTGCAGAGGGCGTGGCCGTTGGGGGCGGGGCCGGTGGAGCCTGTGAATGGCGGGGCGGTGGAGGGCGGAGCCGGCGGAGGGCGTGGTCGGTGGAGCTGGCAGAGACCTGTGCCGTTGGAGCCGGGGAAGGGGGAGCCGGCGGAGGGCGGGGCCGGGGGGGGGGAGCCGGCGGAGGGCGGGGCCGGGGGGGAGCCCGCGGAGGGCGGGGCCGGGGGAAGCCCGCGGAGGGCGGGTCGGGGGAGGCGGGAAGCCGGCGGAGGGCGGGCCGGGAGAAGCCGGCGGAGGGCGGGGGCCGGCGGGGCGGGGAGACGGCGGAGGGCGGGCGGGCGGGCCGGGCGGCGCCCGGGCCCGGCGACGGCCGGGCCCAGGGCGGGCGGGGCGGGGTCGGGGGGCGGGGCGGTGTGTCGGCTTCGCTTTCTCTGAGCGTCCCTCCCTTGGCCGACCCTCGACTCCGCGCCTCCTTCCCAGTAGGGGGCGATGTTGGCTCGGGTTTTCGGGTGCAGGCGGGAGACGGCCCCGCTGCGCCCCCAGGCCCCTGTTCTCGGCCTCCGGGTCGCAGGGAGGGAGACCCCCCACCCCTGCCAGCTGAGACCCGGCAAACGGGCGAGCCCCTTGTCCGCCCGCCGGCTACCTGGGACGGAAGGAGCGGGGGCACCGCCCTGCCCTCCTCCACCTCTTCTCCTCTCCCCTGGGGTGGGGTGCAGGTCATCTCCTCACCTGCTGTTTCCTTTCTTCCCCAGCCAGGCCATGCTCCCCGGTCCCCGCCCTGCCCTTTACCTCCCCGGGTCTCTTGGAGCCATCGCGTGGCCCAGGCTGGAGGGCAGTGGCAGGCTCCTGGCAACCTCCGCCTCGACCTGCTGGGCTCTGGCGATCTTTCCGCCTCGGCCTTCCAAGGAGCCGGAACTACAGGTGCGTGCCACTACGCCCGGCTAACTTTTTTTATTTATGACAGAGACGAGGTCTCGCCAAGTTCCCCGGGCTGGACTCGAACCCTCGGACTCAGGCAATCCATTTGCCTCGGCCTCCCAAAGTGCTGGGATTGCAGGCTGCACCACCGAGCTGGCCTGTGTGTGTGTTTTGTTTGTTTGTTTGTTTGTTTGTTTGTTTGTGTCGGAGTCTCATTCTGTCGCCCAGGCTGGAGTTGCAATGGTGCACTCACTGCCATCCCACGTCGACCTGCTGGGCTCAGGCGATCCTTCCACCTTGGGCTTCCAAGTAGCTGGAACTACAGGCGTACGCCGCCATGTCCAGCCAAGTTTTTGATTTATTTAGAGATGGGGGTCTCACCAAGTTTCCCAGGCTGGTCTCGAACCCATGGGCTCAGACAATCCTCTCACTTGGGCCTCCCAAAGTGCTGGAATTATAGGCATGAGCCACCACGCCCAGCCTATCTGTATACTTTCTTTGATAAAGTTCTATTTAAATGATTTGCCCAGTGTTTACATTGGAATTTGGTTTTCGTATTAAATTTTGAGAGTTCTTTGGCTATTCTGGATACAAGTCTCTTGTCAGTTATGTGATTTTTCAGATTTGTTCTCCCAGTCTGTAGCATGTCTTTTCCCTTTCTTAATTGTACCTTTTTAAGAACAGCTGTGAATTTGATGAACTCTAATTTATCAATATTTTATGAATCTTGCTTTTGGTGTTGACTCTAAGAAATCTTTGTCTATCTCAAGACCAAAAAGATTTTCTCCCTTGCTTTTTTTCTATAATTGTATAATTTTAAGTCTTTTATTTGGCCTATGATCCTTCTTCAGTTAATTTTTATATGTAATAAAGTATGGGGAAATTGCATATAGATGTCCAATTTTTTCATACTATTTTTTTAAAGGCCAGCCTTTCTTCCCTGAATCGCCTTTGCACCTCTCTGAGAAATTAATTGGCCATATACGGGTATGTGTGTGGGTCTGTTTCTGTACTCTCTGCTCTGTTCCATTGATCTGTTTAACTATCTTGACATCTGTACTTAATTACAGTAGCTTTATAGTAAGTCTGCCCTTCAGGTGGTGTAAATCCTCCAAACTTGTTCTTCAATTTCAAAGGCCTTTTGGCTAGAATAGGTCATTTGAATTTCTTTCTTTCTTCTTTCTTTCTTTTTTCTTTTTGAGTTGGAGTCTCACTCTGTGTCCCAGGCTGGCATGCAGTGGCACACTCACAGCCACCACAGCCTCAACCTGCTGGGCTCAGGGGCTCCTTCTGCCTCACTCTTCCAAATAGCTGGAATTATAGGTGCATGCCACCACTCCTGGCTATTTTTTTTTTATTTATCATAGAGACGAGGTCTCGCAAAGTTGCCCAGGATGGTTGCAATCCCTGGACTCAGGCAATCCTCTCTCCTTGGCCTCCCAACTTTCTGGGATTACAGACTTGAGCCGCCATGTCCGGCCTATTTGAGTTTCTATAAGTATTTTAGAACTGGCCAGTCAACTTCTACAAAAATCCTATTGGAATGTTGACTGTGTGTTAAATTACAGGTTAATTAGTGGAGAACTGACATGTTAACAGTATGAAGTGCTCTCATGTATAAAATCTTCATGCATTAGTCTTAATTTCTCTCAGCAATATTTTGCACTTTTTAGTGTACAAATGTTGCATACTTATGCCTAAGTATTTCAGATAGTTGATATAATTGTTTTCTTTTTATTTCCAATTATTTGCTGTTAGTAGATAGAGATGCAATTGATTTTGCATATTGATCATGTACCCTGCTCTTGCTGTAGGGGAGGGATCAAAAGTAGTGTGTTCAGGAGCAGGACAGGCATGAAGTCCAGGACCCACTCCACATTTTGAGAACCACAGCCTTAGATGCCCCCAGTTTTCCCCAAGCCACTCCTGTTGTCCTTTCCTCTTGTTGTTGCTTAATCCCCTTATAATTCTAGTCACTTTCTGCACAATCCATCGGAATGTGCATAAATAACTGAGTCATCTGTGAGGAAAGACAGTTTTACTTCTTCCGTTACAATCTGGATGCCTTTTTGTCTCTGTTGTATCCTGGGATTTTAATGTAAACAGGTGGCTGAGTGATGATACAGATGGGCTAAAGCCATTGAAGGAAAATTTTTGTTACTTATATTTGCTGAGAGGAGGGGGCATGGCATGCCACACGGGGCCACAAGGGAAAACATTTTGTGGGTCAGGAGGCAGGGAAGAGCAACTAGAAAGCTCAAGCCACAGCTTTTATTGTGTTTTCTGTGGGAAAGGCAAGGCAGGGCAGGAGAAACATGCTTGGATTCACTGCTTTTGACAATTCTGCCAGACTTTGGGGCACAGGAGCGGCCCCTAGTGCCAGGCCTTGGGTAAATTAACAGCAAGCAAAATATTGGCTTGTTGTGTAAGGGTTAGACAATGGAGGTGCTTCAATACTGGTTTGCTTGCATACGAAAGGCAAATTCTCTGAGAATGGACTGGCCCTGGCCAGGCACAGTAGCTCACACCTGTAATCCCAGATCTTTAGTAGTCCCAGGTGAGAGGATTTCCTGAGCCCAGGAGTTTGAGACCAGCCTGGGCAACATGGGGAGACCTTGTCTCTACGGTAAATTATAAAGTTAACCAGGCATGGGGGTGTGTTCTGTAGTCCCAGCTACTCAGGAGGCTGAGGCAGAAGGATCCTCTGAGCCCAGGAGGACAAGGCAGTGGTGAGCCATGAGTGACCCAGTGAGACTTCAACTCAAAAAAAAAAAAAAAAAAACTGACTGACTCATCCCGGAAGTTCTGACCTAATAGGTGAGGCACCAGATGATAGTCAATTAAGAATGCAGAAAATAAAGAAATTAGACATTTTAATTGGCCCTGGGATGAACGGACAACAAATACACCAATAAAAAAATCTAAGAAAACACAGGGCACATTTCTTTTTCTGACCTTAAACCCTGGTAAGAACCTCCAGTGTATTGAAGGTATATAGAGCAGAAGTCTGCCTTATTCTGATCTTAGGGAGAAACCATGCACTGGGTGGGCTGCCAAGGAGAGGCAAGGGGCTGGGGCAGAGGTGGACATGGCCATTGGGGGAAGAACAGGAGCTTGGGGAAACCAGGGGCATCTAAGACACTGGCTCTCTAAATGGGGTGCAGGGTCCTAACATGCAAACCTGACCTGCTCCTGGACACCTGGTGTCCCACCATCCCCCATGGCTACCAGCTGGGATAAAGAGCTGCATTGAGATTCTTCCCTTCTCTGAATCATAGACTCCTCCCTCCCACCTCTAGGAGGCTCAGCAGGGTCTCATCCAAACAATGGGTCATCCAACCTCCCAAAAGCCTCCTCTGTGAATGAGTCACAGATCCAGGCTGACTCCGGTGCTCTGTCACTGCTGTTGAGGGAAGGGAGCATGAACAAGCCCAGGAGGCCTCACACTACCCCTGAGCAGAGACCACAAGCATCCCCTGAGGGAAAACAACTGGCTCCAGTGTCCTGAAAGTGACATAAATGTGCTTCTTGCATCTAGACAGACCACACATGGCAGCATGCATCCTGTGAAAGTTACAGAATCTGTTTTTGAAAGGTCTATGGCAGCCGGGCTCGGTGGCTCAACCTGTAATCCTGCACCTTTGGGAGGCTGAGGTGAGTGGATTGCCTGAGCCCGCGGGTTTGAGACCCACCTGGGCAACTTGGCGAGACCTCATCTCTACAATAAATCAAAAAATCAGCCAGGCATGGTAGCGCATGCCTGTAATTCCGTCTACTCAGAAGGCTGAGGCGGAAGGATCGCCGGAGCCCAGCAGGTCGAGGCTGCCGGGGCTGGGAGTAGTCACTGCACTCCAGTCTGGGTGATGGAGTGAGACTCCAACTCAAAAAAAAAAAAGGTCCATGGGCCCACCAGCTGTCTATGCCTCCCTGGTGGGGTCCAGCCCGAGCCAAAAGGTGACTTTCCAGCCATGACCCACAGCTCATGGGACAAGAAAGGAATGGAACCAAGGGTTGGTTCCCATGCAGGGCAGGCCATACTCTCAAGGCCCAGACATCCAGTGGGTCCTTTGTCCTCTCTTCTGTCCACCTTTCCAGCTGGGACCTATTCAGTCCAATACCCTCCTGTCTCAGTTTCCCCCCGGGTAAAATGAGGATAATGTGCCCACCACAGAACATTGTGAGAATGAGGTGCTCAGGGCCTGGCTCCGATAAAGGGGTTCCGTAAACATCTGGAACCAGTTTTCTCAGGTCTGTGAGGAGAGGTCAGAAAAGCAGACCCAGAGAAAGCAGGCTGGCCCTGGGAAAGGCAGAAGAGATTGTGTTAGGATTAGGGAAGAAACAGAAAGGAAGAGAAGTTGGTCTCTGCTTGCTTTTGCCTCAAGAAGGTGGATGCCAATTCCTCTGGTGGAATCATGCCTTTCTGGCTCCATGGTCCACTCAGAAAGCAAATGCCTCTGCATCCTGGGGAGGAGAATGGGCAGAGCCACCTAGGTAATAAGTCCTTGGGTTCCCAAAGCTCCCAGCCCCTGATCTCTCACCCATCCCCCACCAGGCAAGGCTAGCAGTTGCCTCCTTTAGAGAGGGTCCCAGGAGCTATGTGAGGGACTCATGGTTGCTCGGAGCTCATTTTCCCTTCCATTCAAGGAAAGTTCTAGATAAGCCAGGATTCTCCAGGCTGTGGAGGGGTCCACCTCAGGAACTTTGTGAACATAGTGCCACCAGAACCCCCACCCTGAGTTTCTGACCTCAGAGGTTGAGGTCTAGATTCCCCCATGCAGCCAGGTCAAAGCATCCACATAGAGTGGTGCCAGGGACCAGCTCCAGCCGGGTTCAGGGTACCCCAAAGGTGGAGACAGTGTCGGCGATTGGGGGAAGAAGAAAGAGAGAGAGAGAGAGAGAGAGAGAGAGAGAAGAGACTGGACTCCAGTCTAGTGCAGAAGCCGTTTAATGGGAATTACAACTGGTCTTTTATACAGTCAGGTGTGTGAGGAGCGTTCCCCACCCACCAGATGTTCTTTCAGGTATAATCCCATAACCTAATTGATAAAACCTTAATCCATTTATTCAACTTCAATAAATCCTAAAATCATGACCCAGAAGCCTGTGACCAATACTAAGACTCTTAGATGTGACCTGAGTTTGAATTATAAGTTGTGTGAAAGCCAAAACTGCAGTTTGTGGAAGAATGGGAGCAATGAGCTTCTAAAGTTAGCTTGTGTTCATCCTGGTCTCAGAGTTTTTATGTTTTGAGTTCACAGGAGCTTAATCTGGTTAGTGCTGAGTAGAAAGGAGGAGGAAATGGGGTCAATAGCTCCCAAACGCATCCTAGTGGTCTCAGGGTCAACGGCCCTTCCTGATCCCTAATGCTCAGTGGGCCTCCGTGGCTGGCTCCCAACAGAATGGAGGCTTCAATGACTCAGCAGAACTGCAGTTCCAGGTCTGGACATGCCACGAGAGAGCTACCTGGCCTGGGGCAAGACTTCCTGAGTCTCAGTCTCATCCTCTGTAGGGTGGGGAGGACAGAGGGGACCCTGCAGATCCAGTGTCACTTTCTGTTGGTTGAGCTGTGGCCTGAAGGCCCACTCTCAGGGTAGGTGGGACTGTCACCCCTTACCTCCAGGAAGGACATGGTACCTGCACCACGGGACCAGGTCAGATGGGAAGGCACAAGCTCCTCAGTTCTTGGTTCTGCCTGAGGGCTGCCTAGGAGACTCTGCCTGAAAAGAGAGAGACAGAGAGCAAACTGGAATCTCTGGTGCTTGGGTTGGGGGTTGAGGATGTGTGGCCACCACCATTTCCCTCCTCATTCTCTGGAAGAGCCAAATCTGGGAGCACAGCCAGGTGGGCAGAGACTCATGCCCACCTTTTCTCTGACTGAGACTGCCTCACTGGTGCTGAGCAGCCTTCTTCCCTGGGATGAGAGAGATGCAGAGTCCAGGAGAGACTCGGATAACCAGAGTAAAAGGGAAAGAAAAACGGTAAGACTGAATGAAATATGGACAGGGCAGGAGGGAAAGAGAGTGTGGGAGAGAAACCAAGAGGCAGAGGGAGAGAGACTGATCCACAGGATATGCAGAGGGACCTGGCAGGGCAGGGAGTCCAGGTGGGAGAAAGGAGGACCCAGCCAGCCAAGGTCAGGGCCAGGACTCTTGGCAGGGAGATGGGAACTGGTGGCCCTGTACACAGGGATCACTTGCTCTTGGCCTCAATGATGAGCCTTTTGCAATACAGGAAAAGAAGTAGCCAATTTGAGAAAGGAAGTGCTGGTTACCCCGATGGTGTGTGGGTTTGGAGGAGGCTCCCACCCTCCTCAGTTCCCTGAGGAAGCCTGACCCTGCCTCTCTGGGTGTGCTGTCCTGGATATCTCCCCAACTCCGGTACACCCCCAGAGGTCCCCCACAGGGCCTCCTCTCCTGCCTTGACAGCTCTGCTTGTCCCCTAGCTCCCCTAGAAGTAGCAAGGCCGTGGGCTGGCCCCTGCTGCTGCTGTCCCTGCCACTGCAAGCTGGTGAGTGCCCAGAATGTCCCAGTTGGAGCCTCTGCCTGACTGTAGGGCATCTGGAGGGGGGGTCTTTTGGAAGAGTTGGCCAGGCCTCCCATCCAACAACCAAGGGGCTGGTCCACAGGAGCAGGTCCACCCCATCCCTTTACCCTCTCTCCTGCCCCATGGCTGAAGAGTGGGAGACCCAGGCCACAGGTCTGTCACACACCTGCCAGAAGGTCTGGGACTTGTCTCCCAGGATGGCTTCAGAGTCTCCATTCCCTCTCCTCCCACCCTCCTCCAGGTGGCTCAACAGGATCTCATTAAGACTATGGGGTCATCCAACCTAAACATCTCTCAGCCTCTGCGGGTGGCTCCATCAAAATCCCCCTTTATCTCCATTCTCCATGGGAGCTAGCCATGAATCCTAAAGTCAATAAATCCTGGCTTCCACGGGGAGTTCTTCTACACCACGACCCTGTCTTTCACCCATGAGGATTACAAGAACCGGCTCTATCTGAACTGCAGAAAGGGTCAGAGGAACAGCTCCCTTGGGATCTCGAACTTGCAGAGGGAGAATGAGATTGTGTATTTCTATTGAATCCACTGGAACACAAGGACTGAAGGTAGGAAGAAGTTGCAGAACATCTGAGGGACCAAACTCATCATCACCAATGGTGAGTCTAGATGCCCAGCACCCTCCTTGCACACCTCAGCTGAGGCTTTTGGTGATCACTGGCATCCTCAAATTTCAACTTGGGTTGACTGGATCACAAACCTTTAGCATTTTGCCTTGTTATTGTGCCCATTTGTGAATGCCTAGGAGCAGATCCTCTATCCCAGTACTGTCGGGGACCAGCCCTGACGGAGGGAAGGGTTAGGACCGCAACGGAGATTCCAGAAGTCATAAGAAGAGACCACTCAGAGGCGATTTCTTCTGGGAACAGTCTGGCCAAGACTGAAGCCAACTTTATTTAAACTTCTTCCAACTTATATACCATTTTTCATACCCTCCAGCAGTGTAACAATCACTTGCTGGGGGCGTACACATCCTCACAAGATTGTCACGAGACTTTCAAGTTCCATGCACACAATTACAATTTCATGATGCATGACGTGTTGTCCACAATGTAACAGGTACACAAATTAATCAATAGTTTCACAAGATGTTTCCATAACCCATTCATGTTATACTTTATGTTCTAAACTTCTTAATTAATTCTAGATTCTAATCAATCCAATGAGCTAAACTCTGATTAACATTAAATCTAAAATTAATAAATTTTAATGATTCTTAACAATTAAAACTATCAACTTATTATCTTAACTTTATACTAATCTTTTATCCTTACTCAATTTATATTTATCCTATTAACTTACGCCTATATTCTTATTATTGTAACTTTCTAAGTTATAATCAAACACCACATTAAGTATTACTTAACCTTACACCATATCTATGAACTTATTTTTATTATACTTATAACCTACTGATTTTTAATATGCAATGTCCTAGAATCCTATCCTAATTACCTAAAAACTTATCCTTAAACTAAAATCTTAACACTACTTCTATGAATTTCTCGTGTCTAAACTTTACTTCCTTATATACTTTATTACTTAACTCAACACTATGTATTATTCTAATAGAACTTTTATAAACCTTATCATTAGCCTTAATTAATATCCAAACTATAAACTTAATAAATCTGTAATTCTGCTTAAAAATCTAAATCTTATTTCTCATTATGTGAAAACTACCTGCGTCTAGAAACCTGTCACACTACTTTGGGACAATGAGCTGCACCGTTGCCATGACAATAGCCGGGGGGCTGAGAGTTTCAGCACGTGCAGAAACCAAGAACGTTCTGCTTGACCTAAGGCAACATAACAAAACTATAATCACAATTATAATGTTTAACTTTAACCTAAAGGAAAACTTTCTAGCAAGAACAAAGGCTGACTAACCAGTTTATCAGGAAATAACAGCTAAAAAATATCTTAAAAAGAAGGAAGCAGTTTAAGAAAAGAGGGAGAAATAGAAAATGATTTCTGCTGTAAATTTCTTTTAGTCCTAATTAAATTTTATATATCGTTGTATAAACTTTATTATTGTGTGTATGCATAGGTCTTTTATTCATACGCCAATATAATAGTTGTAGTGTTCTCCTTGTGTCAGAGACAATCCTCCAGACAGGTCTCCATAGGCCTATAATGCATGTGGCCATAGATGTTGGCTCCCAACACAGTACTCTCCCAACCAAGAACACAAGATGCTGCATTTTCCCCATCACCCCCATGCCTCCATGACAGCCTCTGCCCATTTTCAATTTGCCCATGTCTTCCAGGCATCAAGACCACCAGCCAGAGCCACCACTGCAGCCACAGCTGGCCTCAGGGTCACAGAGTACAAATACAGCACTGAATCACTGCCCCTGACTCTAGAGACTGCATTCGGGGTGGCAATAGCCTACGTTGCACTCAAAACTGTCATTTTGGGGCTGGTGATCTTCCTCTGGTGGAAGAGAAGGAAAGGTAAGCGCCAGGACCCGCCCCTCTCCACAAGCTTCCCTACTGGAGGTTTCTCAGAGTCTACCTCAGCAGACTACCTAAAGGTGTTTCTTCAAAATGCAGATCTCACCGTGAGAAGTGGCTCATGCCCGTAATCCCAGCACCTTGGCAGGCTGAGATAGGAGGATCATTTGTGCTCAGGAGCTTGAGACCAGCTCAGGCAACTTAATGAGATGTCATGTCTGCAAAAAAATCAAAGAAATGCTTAAGGCTTGCGATCCAGTCCACCCAGTTGAAATTTGAGGATGCCAGTGATCACCAAAAGCCTCAGCTGAGGTGTGCAAGGAGGGTGCTGGGCATCTAGACTCACCATTGGTGATGATGAGTTTGGTCCCTTCGATGTTCTGCAACTTCTTCCTACCTTCAGTCCTTGTGTTCCAGTGGATTCAATAGAAATACACAATCTCATTCTTCCTCTGCAAAGAAATTAGCCCATGCCTGTAATCCCAGCTCCTCAGAAAGCTGAGGCAGAAAGATTGCATGAGCCTAGGAGTTTGAGGCTGTGGTGAGCCCTGATCCTGCCACAGCACTCCAGCCTGGGTGACAGAGTGAGCCCTTGTCTCAAAAAAGAAAAGAAACGAAAAATGCAGGCCCCTGCTGGACTCCCCAGAACCCACCAAGTCAGACGCTGAGGTCTGTGCCTGGGAATCTGTGTTTTTGAAAGGCTCCTTAAGTGAGGTCTGCGCAAGATAAAGTTTGAGAACCACCGATCCCTTTCTCCACGATCAGCCTATTCCTGGGTTCTTCTCTCTTGACTTAGTCACCTCTCGCCAGTCTTTACCTTACTGTTCATGCGGAGGGCAAGGCCTGCTCAGGGCAAAGTGGAGAGAGAACAGGAGGGACCAGAAGGTAGCTTAGCTCAGCAAACATTTTCCAACTGCCCACCTGCCAGGGCCTGGTTGGACATTGGAGATGCAGAAGTGGGTAAAGCATGGACTCTGCTTTGATGGAGCTCAGTTAGGGAAGTGGGGAGAGTGTTAGTTGCCTCAAGAACAAATTGCTACATTGAGAAAGCACTACGGTAGCACTTAAGAAGGTGAGCAGAAATCGGAGGTAGTCAGGGAAGACTTCCCAGAGGAAGTGACATTTGCAACAGTCTCAAAGAATAACAAGAATTAGCCAGACAAGTGATGAAGGCAGTTGTGGTGGTTCCTCGCTTTCCTTCTGAGTAGTAGAAACCAGTCTAGGCACTGTAGGAAGCTCACTGCTGGTGGCGGGCAGGAGATGAGAGAAGAGGACCTTGGAACTCACACCCAAGACCCTCTGATCCCAGAGGCAACGTGAAGCAGCAAAGGGGCAACCCAGCTGCCTGTTAGAAGCCCACCGATCTGTGGAGGGGGGCTGCAGGTGGGCCAGGCTGGGTCAGTCAAATGCAGAGGCAGGGCTGATGGAGGGAAAGGGCCAGATCCTGGAAAAGGCTGAGTTAAAACCAATGAGACTGGGATGTTAGACCAATGCAGGGGCGAGGGAGCAGGAGTAAGCCCATGTTTCAACTCGGCTGAATGAGGCTGTGATGAAACCACCAAGTGAGGTTAGAAACAGAAGAGGAGAACATGCTTGAAGGCAAAGATGACCCATTTAGTTTGGGGTATGTTCTACTTGAGAAACTTTTTTTAAATTAATTTATTTACTATAAGAACTTGAGAAACTTATGTAGCGTCTGAGAGAGTTGTCCATCAGAAATCGGAATGTGTGCATTTACAGCTCAACAGAGAGGACAAGGCTGGAGGCATTAACTAAGTAATTAGTTATACCCCAGCATCCTCCAAAATTGATCTGGAATTACTTTAAAGATAATTTGTGAAGAAAGGAGATTCATCCTATCAGATACTGAAGCTCAGAGGTGAAGAGCACAGAGAGCAGACTGCCTGCAATCCTGGCTTCAGCCCCTGGCTAGAGACACTTTAGCACATGATAGGAATGGTGTGTGCCTCAACTTCCACATGGTAAGAGGATGATAGCAACAGGACCTGTGTGAGGTTATCCTGGTGATGAAACATGATGCATTCACAATAGATCCTAGCATGGGGTGTGCACCACAGAAGCATCAGCCTTGTACTTATTAGCCATGATCAGCATAATGGCGCAGTGCGGGCATACACATGCAAGCTGATGGAAGACAAGAGAAACACCCACATGCAGCAGGATGAATGAATTCTCACCCATGTGAGAATTTAGCCAGTAAAAAGGTCGCCTTTCTAATCAAAGGGGAAAGATGGGTCATTCAATAAATGGTGCTTGGACTGTGATCAGCCATCTGGGGAAAAAAAAGTATCTTCCTACATCAAAATTTGTACCAAAATAAATTCCACAGGGATCAACTATTTAAATGAGGGGCAAAAATAACCCTAGTTAGAAGAACGCATTGAGATTATTTTATAATCATGAATTGGAAAAAATCCAAGTATGACATAACCCTACTTTACAAATAAAAATATTGACAAATTCAACTACATAAGATTTATTTTTAATTCTGCAAAACAAAAAGCACAGAGAATTCAGAAGAGAGAGGTGGAGATCCCTGAAGAGGATGTGTGACATGGTCATTGAGGAAATGGGAAGTGGGGCTTCAGGATTCAACTCAGATGAGAAGCCACAAATCCATAAACACCTCATTGTACATGATTGTGCTTTCCTCCCGCAGTATTCAACTCTTCAAGTTTAAACAGTCTGCGTTGATGAGGAATTGTGTTGATCTGCTGCTATCAAGGACCAGAAGTAACAGTGGCTTAAATGAAGTGAAGGTGTTTGTTTGTTTTTCTCCTCTTGGAAAAGAATCTGGAAGTAGACGGCAGAGACCAGCATTCTTAGGCACTGAGGCTTCTTACTTTTCTGATCCACCATCTTTGTTACTGGGTTCTGTCCTGAAGGTTGCCTTGAAATTAGCTAAATCAGTTAATAAAATCAAATCGCTAGCAAAATAATAATATTAACCAACTTATTCCATTTTCTTTAAAACTTTCATCTTAGTTACCTGCCTGACCTAAGAATCAATGCCTACGTGTGATTACAGTAACGTTCTCATGACTGCAGACCCCCAGCTTTGTCTGCTTTGGGCAGGTTGTACTGACCGTTTCCTGCTGACTGTTACACAACTCCTTAGCCATAAGTTCCATGTAATTATATGCTTTGTTAACTGAAATCAAATGTTACACTTTTACATTTTCATATTTTGTTCTTATATTCTGTTAGTAACCTAACCAAGGTAACTCCATTGTATAATAACTCTTCTTCCTTGACTCTATGTAACTACCTTAAACGATATCTTGATGGCAGAAATCCAGGGGCTTTATGGGCACTGGCAATACCTGGAACATGGAATTAATCAAAGCTCCCTAACAACCAAAGTTCCCGTGTTGGTTGCCAAGTTGTTAGTTAATACTTGCTATGGTCACTAAGTTGCTATGTAGCCAATACTGCAAATTTCGCCTATAAAAGCTGTCACAAACTGCACCAGTTTGTCAAGAGTTATTTTTCCTGGCATTTGCCTGCTCTTGACCCATACGATAATATAACTAATTAATTACACTCAGCTTGCTGGCGTGACTTCTTTTCACTAACTCGGCCATAACAGACTCATGATCTGAGATAGCTGCTGGAATCCTAACCTTTATTTCTCATTCTTGGCAGGAAACAGAGGATGAAAGAAAAGTTCTAAGCCACAACAGTCGACTCCCTTTTAAAGAATCTGAGCTTCGCCAGGCACGAAGGCGCACAACTGTAATACCAGTACTTTAGGAGGACAAGGCTGGAGGTTTGCTTGAGGCCAGGAATTTGAGACCAGCCTGGGCAACATAGCAAGACCTCAACTCTACAAAAATAAAAAATTAAAAAATTAGCTGGGATGGTGACACACGCCTGTAGACCCAGCTACTTTGGAAGCTGAGGAGGAAAGATCTCCTGTGCCCAAGAGTTTGAGGCTGCAGTGATCTGCGATGGTGCCACTGCATTCTAGTCTGAGTGACACAGTGAGACCCTGTCTTGGTGACCAAGTAGGACAGGGCGATGTGAGGACAGAAGACTGCATGAATGAGTAGTATGGTGCCCTCGAATCAGCGCTGTAACACCGGGTGGCAAGTTGGGGTCCGTGGGTACCTTGCAGGGGGGCGACGAGAGTCGGGATTGGGCCTCAAGAGGACCAACAGCGCCAGGAGGCAAACACTGAAGTCCACGGCCATACCACCCTGAACGTGCCGGGTCTTATCTAGTCTTGGAAGCTAAGCAGGGTTGGGCCTGGTTAGTACTTGGATGGGAGACCGCCTGGGAATACCGGGTGCTGGAGGCTTTTGGCCTCCCTCTCTGCACCCTCTTTTTTGGCGCCGCCCTTCCAGAGGCCCGCTGCCCCTCCCGCCTGCCCTCCGACTGCGACCCCCGACCCCACGTCCCCCGTGGGCGGCCTGGGGGCTCCGGTGCCGGGCCGCCGGCAGACCCGTCCCAGTCCTCCACCCTACCACCCTTCGTCCCTGCCGCCCTGCCACCCTGCCTCCCTTGCAGCCACCAGCTGGACGGGGAGACCCGATCCCGCAGCCCCCGCAGGCATGGCATCCCTCCCCCGCACCCGGCGTGTCCCCTCACTCGACCCCGGGAGACACTGACACTGCCTCAGACCTCTTCAACCCTGCCTGCTGGGTGAGGGGAGACGAGGGGAGGGAAAGGGGGGAAGGGAGTGGTCGCTGGCAGCAAAGACGCCTCTCCACCTCCTTACCACCCCGGGGCTGTGCTTCCCCCGCGACGAGGAGGACAGTTCCTTCCCTGGGGGAGGAGAGTCCCTTCCCTGTGGGGAGACCCAGGGCCAGGAATACCGGCTCTGGGCACCTAGAGCCTCCGCGCACAACATTCCTGTGTGCTAGAGTCCCGAGGACACGCGTGCCAAAGAACCGGGACGCACGTCCCGGCTGTTCAAGGCCACTGTGCCCGAGAGACAGGCCATGGCACTGACATATTGGCCGCTAGACGCACTCGCCACGAGGACAGAGAACGACCGGGCTGGCCAAGGAATGGACCCCAGACACACCCCTGAGCACACCACACACGACGGAGACCCAGGCGGCAGGGCCGCTGGTCCTGCCGCCGGGACAGCCCTGCCACCTTGGCCTGGCACAGTCCATGCACCCTCCGCTTTCCCCTGGCCTGCTGGAAGGGGCGATTGTCCCCAAGACAGCCTTCTCTCTGTGGCGCACTCGCAGTGTCCCCGGGTCGCTGGGTCCGCTGGTTTTGGTGCGCCTCACCTTCTCACCCCCGCCACGCCCCCCGCCCTGGACACTGTCCCTCCCTAGCTGTCTCTGCGGCCTTCCTTCCCTTGCTTTGGGCGTCGCCCTCTCCGTCTCCCCCCCACCCGGGGTCTTTTCTGCGTGCGACTGTGTGTGGGTGCGTGCTTGTGAGTATGCGTGGGCTGGGGGCGCGGGCGAGTGAATGGGGGCTTCGGGTGGGTGTGGGTGCGTGTCTGCGGGGTATGGTGTTGGGGCGAGGGTGAGGGTTTTTCTCTCCCTCTGTGTGCCTGTCTTTCCGCCTGCTGGCGGCCTGCTGAGTGGGTAGGTGTGTTGGCTGCAGGCAGCCCGCTGGGAGGGGGAGTGTTTCCCGGGATCGTTGTGTCCCGCGCTCTCGCGGGACGGAGGAGCTGCACGCTGCTGCCGCCCTGAGGTGGAACGGGCGACCCCACGACCCCGGTCCCGGATCTCCGCGGGCCCGGCGCCACGGGAGTGGGGCGCCCTGGGAGGAAAGGGGGCGTCAGAGCTGGGTAGCTCGGTGCCGTGGGGTCAGCGCCAGGGCCTCAGGTGGCTGGCTGTGGTCAGCGGGTGCCTCGCGGAGGGGCGGCGAGGGTCCGAGTGGGCGTCGGAGTGGCACGTGGCGCAGGGGGTCCCGGGAACCGGGAAGCTGGGTCCGGAGCCCCCTCGCACCACCCCCGCCCCGCCCTAGGGTAGACGGACAGTGGGGCTGCCGCGGGTGGGTGTGGGTGCGTGTCTGTGGGGGTCCGGTGTGGGGGTGAGGGTTGGGGGTGTGGCTGCGGGGGTTTCTCTCCCTCGGTGCGTCTGTCCTTCTGCCTGCCGGCGGGCGGTGGGCGCGTAGATGTGTGGCCTGCCGGTGGCGAGCTGCTAGGGGCAGTGTCTCCTGGGATCCCTGTGCCCCCCTCTCTCGCGGGATGAGGAATTGCGCGCTGCTGCCACCCTGAGTGGAACGGGCGACCCCACGACCGCGGCCCCGGTCCTCCATGGGGCCCGGGGCCCGGGAGAAGGGGGCTCTGGGAGGAAAGTGGGCGGCAGGGCTGGGTAGCTCGGCGCCGTCGGGTCAGCGCTGGGGCCACGGGTGGCTGGCTGGGGTGCCTCGCGGGAGGGGCGGCGAGGCTCCCGAGTGGGCGTCGGGCTGGTCCGCGGCGGCAGGGAGGCCGGGAACCCGGAAGCCGGCTCTGGCGCCCCCTCGCACCACCCCCGCCCCGCCCTAGGGTAGACGGGCCGAGGGGAACCTCGGGATGCTGGCCTTGGGGAGAGGCACTGCAGCGGGGGTCTCTCGGGACGTGTGACCACCTGCCCTCCGGGACCGCGGGGCCCCCCCCGGAATCTGGCGCCCCCACCCGGCGGCCAGACGTCAGGCGGGCCGAGCGCGCCCGCACGAGGCGCGGCGCCGGGCAGCCAGGCGGGCGGGCGGGTGGCGGGGGGAGGCGCAAGGGTGCCGCCCCGCAAACGGCGGCCGGGAGTTCCCCGGCTGGGCCCGCCTGCGGCCTCACGAGCGGCCCCGCTGCCTGTAGCCCCGCGTGGCTGCGTCGGACAGCGGCGGGCAGGCTCTTGAGGCGCCGGAAGGCGAGCGCCGGCGTCTGTGGCCATACCTCCCTGAGCGCGCCCGATCTCGTCTGGTTTCGGAAGCTAAGCAGGGTCGGGCCTGGTTCGAACTTGGATGGGAGACCGCCTGGGAAAACCGGGTGCTGGAGGCTTTTGGCCTCCCTCTCCGCGCCTCGTTTTTGCGCCGCCCTTCCCGAGGCTCGCCGCCCCTCCTCCCCGCCCCCGCTCCCAGTTCCCCCGTCCTATTTTAATTTTATTATTTTTTTGTTAAACGTATTTTTTATTTTAAAATTGTGGGGTACAGTTAAGGGTTAGATAAAGAAATATGCATCGTTCGGGCATTATTTTGTCAGTTTTCAAATTGTTTCTATAATTTTTTCCTTGGGAAACAAAATCAGTGACTCTCGTGACAAATTTAGTTAGCATTTTATTAAATGAGCTTGGGAATGATCATAAGATATTGGCCAGCTTTGCCAATTTCACCTTTTTTCCCCCAGAAAAATATTCCAATTTGATGGGAGAAAATAAAGAAACAAACACAGGACTGTCGAATGATATAGCGGCCAAGAGCAAGCTCTGCAGCCCAGCTGCTTGGGTTTACATCCTAACTGTACCATTTACTAGCAGAAACTGGCACACAGTAAGTATTGAGTGAATATTAGCCATTATCTTGATATCCACTATTAACAATAATGGATACACCCTTTTTTAGAACTATTTGTTATATTAAGAAAAGTCATTTCATCATTTTCATAAGCATCATTTTAGTTACTTTGAAATTCCTTGCTCTCTTCATTGTCCTAAATCATATTCAAATTTCTAGAGACAATAACTGTACATTGTATTTAGCATGGGAGAAACGTTCCTTTACGACATTTTCACGTCCATTCCTATTTGTCCATCCCTACATATATTAAAAACCTAATATGGTCAAGGCATCATTTTTTCCAGAAGACTTCAATGCAGTGAACTTCTTTTTGTTCTCTCTCTTACCCTAAATATTCTTATTTCTTCTTTTCTTTCTTACATGTCATGCACTCACTCCCTTTCCTTGCTGGTGCCCTCTGTTGCTCACTAAGATGCAGTTTAATTAGCTTTTTGGCTTGAGTAGAGAATCAATGTCATCCCATACCGAGAGGGCAGAGAACTAGAGAGCGTCACTCTTTCTGGCCACACCAGTTTCTGCTTCCTCTAACACTCATCTTCCCCTTTTGACTGAGTTTACATCTCCTATTTGCCCTTTTCTGCTCACTGTCTCTTAATCCAAGGAATTTCCATAGTCTCCCACCCTTTTGCAGTTTTGGTAGGGGGTGTTTCTTCATTCCCTTTTCCCCATCCTTCCCCATTTGTTAATTCTCTATTCTGTTTCTTTTGCTTTTCCTTTTTCATGCTAAATTCACAGTTTTTGTATCTGTTCTTTTTCAAGTGAAGTCATCTTGTTTTCACAAGACACAATTGCTAAACAGTTCATCTGAAAACATTAGCTAGGCGATATTCATTTTTCTTTTGGACTCTGATAATTTGTCAGTTACCATATAATACTATAATTTTCAAAATGCAGTTTCCTTATGACAATTTTGTAAACAGAGCATCAGTGTCCTCATGAAAAGGTATTGAATATATATGTGATGCTTAATTTTTTTTTTTTTGAGTTGGAGTCTCACTCTGTTGCCCAGACTGGAGTGCAGTGGCTGCTCCTGGCCACCGCAGCCTCGACCTGCTGGGCTCCGGTGACCCTTCCGCCTCAGCCTTCCGAGTAGCCGGAATTACAGGCATGTGCTACCACGCCCGGCTGATTTTTTGATTTATTGTAGAGATGAGGTCTTGCTGCCCAGGCAGGTCTCGAACCCACAGGCTCAGGCAATCCACTTACCTCAACCTCCCAAAGGCGTGGGATTACAGGCTGAGCCACTGAGCCCGGTTTTGATGCTTAATTTTATGTGTCACCTTAGCTAGGCCATGATACACAGATATTTAGTAAAACGTTACTCTAGATGTTTCTGTGAAGGTTGTTTTTTTTTGGATGGCATTAACATTTAAATTAGCATACAAACAGATTACCCTCTCTAATGTAAGTGAGCCTCATCCAGTCAGTTGAAAGTATTAACAGAAAAAGGACTGATCTCCCACAAAAGAGAGGAGAATTTTGCCATCCAATTGACTGCTTTTGAACTCAAACTGCAACTCTTCCATGGGTCTCCAGCCAGCTGGCCTTTCCTGCAGCTGATGGACTTGGCAATCTTCACAATCACATCAGTCAATTCTTTAAAATAAATCTCTGTATATATTTATATACATTCTGTTGGTTCTGTTTCTCTGGAAAGCCCTGACTGATATAAAAAGCAAGTATATACTTCTTGAGATTACTCCTCAAGGTTATACAAGACTCTATCATTGACTTACTAATTAGAAGAACACAGCTAACTAAACTTAATACAGCTAATAATGATCTTAAATTGGCAGAATGATATTAAGCAACCATATATCTCATATAATAATTTTCAGGCTATCAAAAGGCAGCATTCTCCATAGATACTTTAAAAATATAATCCTAAATAAATATCCCAAGTAAGGAAGAAGAGACCAAATAAATCTTATCTAATTTCTTCATTGAAAAATGTTTCTGAATGAACAAAGGAGGTGTGGTGAGTGAATTTTTTGTTTGTTTGTTTGTTTGTTTGTTTTTAAATTAGGGTCTCACTCTGTCACCCAGGCTGGAATGCAGTGAAATGATCTTGGCTCATCACAGCCTCAACCTTCTGGACTCAAGTGAGCCTCCAACCTCTGCCTCCTTCTGAGTAGCTGGTACTACAGGTATGTACTGCCATGCATGGCTAATTTTTAAATTTTGTTTGTAGAGATGAGGTCTCGCTATTTTGCCCAGGCTGGCCTCAAACTCCTAGACTCAAGTGATCCTCCCATCTCAGTCTCCCAAAATGCTGGGATTATAGGCATGAGCCACCATGTCTAGCTAAGATAACTGATAACCCAGTATGAGAAATGGGTTATCAGATCCCAAATAAGTATTATGTATTATTGTTGGCTTAGGACTAAGAATTCCAAATATTCAGAAACAAATAAGAGAGTAAATGAGAAATAATAGCCATTAAAAATCTGTTAAATAGCTCTCACTCTATAGGTATATACATCTCTATCGACACTAGAAAATTGCAGAAATGTTTACATTTCAAGTTGCCTTCTCTTAATCTAGTTTATGTTCTGATTATGTTAGGGACATATCACTTACCTCACTGACTTCTCTGTCTGCCTCCCAAGTTCTATTCTGAGCCTCCAGGAGAGTAGTCTGAGAAAATAGTTTTTCTTAAAGTCAGAAAATAAATATCTTTAGATGCGGAGTATTTGAAAAAACAGACAGGCATGCATGTGAAGTTATTTGAGATGCATGTAATATTCAAGAGGAAAGCAATAAAATAGTTTGGGAGAAGTAAGAGGCTTTTTTATTAAAATAAAGAAGTGTCAAGAGAAAATGAGATGTAAGACAGAGTAGTACTAGGTGATTATAATTAACCCGAGTGAAGTATACCAAATAGTGGAAGACCTGAAAGGAAAGGATACCAGCGTATGTGAAAAGAAGCATCTATGTCCATGGCATACTTTGAAACTTTTAGGGCAGTAAATTTGCCCTCATTTACCCATAATTTTACTGAATTCATAAAACACATTTGCTTTCATACAACACAATGTCGTCACTGTTTTTTCACATATATTCATAAAGGCATCAATTTTAGCACTAAAAGAGAGCTATCCAATCTCCTCAGTGGCCATATGAGGAAACAAAGAAATGATGTGAACTGAAGAGGTTACACATTTAACTCAGAGCTGGGATCAGAATCCAGAACATGAGTGCTACCCCATGTTCTATTGTAATGTGTATATATTGAGCACTGGTATTAATATCCCCAAGGAGTTTATATTCTTTTTGAGAAGCTCAAAGAGACACACTAAAAATTAGAATAAAAATTCAAGTCTATTTTTACACTGTATCTGAATGTCTTAATGTGACCTACAGGATCTCTCATGCTTTGACCCCACTAACTCTCATACCTCCTCTTCTTGCACTGCCCTGTTTTTGTTCATTCTACTCCAAAAAAGGTGGGGGGCCTTCTTTCTGTCCTACAAATTAATCAAGATCATTCATACCTCAGGGCATTTGCACTGCTCTTTTCTCTACTCGAAATACTCTCTGTTTAGTTTCTTTGTGTGGCTGTTCTCTTTGCATCATTCTAGCTTCAAGTCTTCAGAGAGTCTATTCTGACCACTCTAATACCGCCTTCCTCTTTCCCAAAGCACACTTGCAGTTCACTGTTTCTATTCTATCCCAATTCTTATCATTCTCTGAAATTTCCTTATTTCGGTATACATGTTTATGGCTTGTTTTCCCCTCTAACAAGTTCATAGCTGTATCCTCAGCAACTAAAACAGTGCCTGGCACTGTTCATAGATATATGAAAGAAAATGCTTCATAGATAGAAAATGCTTCATAGATATTTGCTGAATGAATGAAAGAACATTCACGAGACAAATGTATTCAAGGCAGTATTTGTTCAGACACTGTACAAGATTACTTGGAGAAGGGTGCAGTGATAGAAATGGCAGTGCAAAAGAGTTGAAGACTGGGCTTGGTGATTCAGCCATAATTCCAGCACTTTGGAAGGACAAGGCAATGTATAGCCTGAGGCTGTGGATTCGCAATCAGCCAAGGCAACTTGGCAAGACTTCATCTCTACAATAAATCAAAAAGTTAGCTGAGTGTGGTAGCATGCACCTGTAGTTCTGGCTACTTGGAAGACTGAGGCAGAAGGATCACCGGAGCCCAGTGGGTTGACACTGTGGTGGCCGTGTGTGTGCCACTGCATTCCAGTCTGGGCAACAGAGTGAGATTCCATCACCAAAAAAAGATGAATTAAATAGAATATGGCACATAAAGCAAAGATAACTTATGAGACCACACACAAAAACCAATACAGAAAACCGTAAGGCCAGTAATCCCTACTGGAAAGAAGAAAGGAATGGAACTTATATAATACCTTCGAACCATGGGAAAGCCACATGAACAGGACAAGTACTGTTTGCAAAACTGCAAAATAAGCATCATGAATAAGGTTCCAAAGAAGTGCTCTGAGAGGGTTAAATAATGACCTGAATCTGTGGTGGTCTTTATTTCTTAGCAATAATGGAAATAGTGAGTACATAACTGTCCATTTAGAGCTAGGTGGAAAACTGTTAAGTTGAAAATTTGGGCTTTAAAGCTTACTAAAAGTTGTACTTTACTTGGTAGTCTCTTCCTCATTCCTAGATGATAAAGCATAGTAGACCAGTTAATCCAGGATGAAACAGGCCAATAAAGCATTAAGTAGATGCTACTGAATCCATGAAGTCCTTATGAAGCAGATAATAAGTGGGAGGAGATATGTCTGCAATCTTCTAACTGATCACATACAATTCAATATGATGAAATGCTAAGTTTAGTTCAATCCAACAAAACTTTACTCAGTAGTCACTGCTCTGGAGAGAGGATGAAAAAAATGGTCCCAGACGTTCTACTTTATCTTTGAAGAGCTTATAATACACAAAAAGACAAACATAAACAGATAATTTCAATACATTGTTAAAGTTATACAAGAATGTTGTAGAAGCACAAAAATGCATGTAACTCCACATTTGGGGAACAGAGCTAAACTCCTGCAAAAGATAATGCCCTAGTCGAGGCTCAAAAGATGAGTCAGAATCAGCCAGTCTAAGAGAATGGAGCAGGATTCCAAGCAGGCACTGCAGAGTAAAAACCAAAGTGGCTTTTACTGGAAACTTTACACTGACCTCTGTTACCTCATCCAACAAATTCGCTACCAGAATATCTCTGCTTTCTTCATTTTGCCTGTTTAAAAACCCATCATCTTATTAAGATCTTGCTCAAGTGATACTTTCTATGAGATACCATGACCATTCCAAAATGAATGTAAATTATATAGAACTCCTACAGCTTTTAAGTCCATATTGCAAAATGTTATGCTTATATAAACATGATACTATCCTCTAATTGTTAAACTTATCTTTGACAACTACTAGCTCTGCAATCTACATCTTTATTATCATAGAATCAGATAATCCACATGGTATACATGTATAGGGATAAAAACAGAGGCACTTGTGGGATAAGAAGATGGAGAATGAGGGTTTTCTTGTGTATAAACCATTCTCACCTTTCAGCTCTTCCAGCTCTACAGTGCTAAGGAGCAAGGCTCCCCTTTCTCTCTCTAGTTCCACCACTCTCTTCTGCAAAGAGGCAATATTCTCCTCCGTGACGGCCTCCGTTGCAGAAAGACAACAAATTCATGATTCTCCAGTGAAAACCCTCATACTAATCCCAGATCACCTCCAGCATTTTTGTCTTCAAAAAGTTCTTCAGCCATGAGAATACCTTAAAAATAACATCTATGGCCAGACTTGATAGCTGAGCCTATAATCCCAGCACTTTGGGAAGCCAAGGCGACTGAATTGCCTGAGCCTGTGTGTTCAAGACCAGCCCAGGCAACTTGGCAAGATCTCGTCTCTACAGTAAATCCAACAATTAGCTGGGCACAGTAGCACATGCCTGTAGTTTTGGCTACTTGGAAGGCTGAGGCAGAAGGATGGTCAGAGCCCAGCAGGGCAATGCTGGGGTGACTGTGAACATGCCACTGCACTCCAGACTGGGCAATGGAGTGAGACTCCAACTCAAAAATGATAATAATAATAACTTCTACTTAATCTGTCTAGGTAATCTTTCAAGGAATGTTTTTTACGTGAATATAGAGAAATATTTCACACAATCATAACGTTCATTGGTTTTTAAATTTAAGATTGAAGCCTGGATTACAAAAACTAGAAATCTCAGATTTATTACATAAGAAAGAACATTTTCAGGTTCACAAATAAATATCATCATAAGATTAGATTAATGCCACGGAGTAGACATGCTCTCTCAAAAAGGGGGCTCCATAAAGATGAATAGAGGCAAAGCTATATGTATTGCTTAAGAAAAGAAGATTCATAATTGTTTTTAATTTCTTTCCAAGTATAATTAAAAATTATCTTGCACTTAATTTATTTACCAAACATTCAGAATGTTTGGTTTTCCTAATGATAGACATATAGCTAATTATGCCACATCTTTAGTTTTCTGTCTATTTATTTATATATATATCAATTTTTTATTTTGATATTGTGGGGTATAGTTAAGGGTTAGGTATACAAATACACTTCGTTCAGGCACCCTTGTTGATAAAGGGTGTTTCCCCATCCCCAGGCAGATATTGACTACCATTGATCCCACCTCCCTTCCCCTCCCTCCCATGGTTTCCCACCACTGTCAGTCATTTTCTTATAGTATTACATTGGATGTTCAAGGTCCACTATGTGAGTGAGAACATGTGATACTCAGATCTTTGTTTCTGTGAAAGGTCACTCAGTATTATAGACTCTAGTTCCATCCAGGTTGCTGCGAAATTCATGATTTTGTTCTTTTTTATGGCTGTGTAGCATTCCATCATGTATATGTACCATATTTTTTAAATCCAGTCCTCTTTTGATGGACAGCATGGTTGATTCCAGGTTCTTGCTATTGTGAACAATGCTGCAATAAATATACATGTGCAGGTATCTTTTTTATAGAGTTATTTGAGTTCTTCAGGATATATTCCCAGTAGGGGGATTGCGGGATCATATGGGAGGTCAATATTTAGAGCTTTTAGGAATCACCACGCTGTTTTCCACAAAGGTTGCACTACTTTGCACTCCCACCAACAGTGTAGAAGTGTTCACTTTTCACCACACCCTTTCCAGCAGCTGTGATTTTTGGAGTTATTGATAATTGCCATTCTGACTGGAGTTAGGTGGTATCTCAGTGTGGTTTTGATTTGCATCTGCTTGATGATTAGTGAGGTTGAACATTTCTTCATGTGTCTGTTGGCTGCTTGAATGTCTTCCTTTGAGAAGTATCTGTTCATATCTGTTGCCCACTTCGTAATGGGGTTGTTTTTTTTTTCTTTTTAGCACATTTGAGTTCCTTGTAGATCCAAGATGTTAAGCCTTTGTTGGACCTGGAGTTGGCAAATACTTTTTCCCAGTCTGTAGGCTGTCTCTCTGCTCTCTTGATGGTTTCTTTGGCTTTGCAGAAGCTTGTCAGTTTAATGAGGTCCCACTTGTCTATCTTATCTCTTATGGCCTGTGGGTTTTGAGTTTTGTTCAGGAATTGGATGCCAGTTCCAATGTCCATAAGGGTGTGTCCTGCATTTTCTAAGGTTCTTAGGGTTTGAGGTTTTACATTTAGGTCTCTGATCCATTTAGAGTTATTTTTTGTGTATAGGGATAGATAGGGGTCTTGTTTGAGTCATCTGCATGTGGTCAGCCAATTTTCCAATCACCATTTACTGAATAGGTTCTCCTCTCCCTAGTGGGATGGTGGAGGCTTTGTCAAAGATGAGTTGGTTGAGTGTTGGGAGCCAACATCTATAGCTACATGGCTGAGGCCTGTAAAGGCCCATCTGGAAGATCGCCTCTGACATAGGATATCAGTTATACCTATAATATTGGCGTGTGATTAGTGACCATGTGCATACATGGCAGTAAAACTTATAAGTAAAATCTCTGTACACCTGATGAAAGGTTATACAGCAGAATGACCTTGTCCTTTCTAAATCTTACTTCTTTCTAGATATTTTTTAACTTCTATTCCTGGTAGACTGGTGAGTCAGCTCTTGTTCCAAGGCAGTTTCTCCTAGATTAAGATTAGAAACTAAATTATCATAATAGTTTTATTGACCTGCCTTTTAGCCGGGCAGGGCGTTTTTCTTCAGGATGTTTTTCTAGTTTCGTTACATGCCGAAACTGTTTGCTTCAGCCCGTGGCCATTTCCATAGTAACTGCACAGTCCATTATCCAAGAGTGTGGCAGACACTATTTGATTTTTAGAATAGACTTGTTCAGATAAGACATTCATTTAAGACGATATAATTTCCATCGGAAAGATTTAAACAGTAATAAGCATTCATAGAAAACTTTTAGGTTTTGTTTAAGCTTTTTAAGTTTCCTTTTCTCAGATTATGACTTTAGTTCCTGTTCCTGTAGGCCAATTTTAAGATCCTTTGATTAGTATACCGAAACTTTCCAACGCTGTAGTTTTTGCTTCTAGTATGACAATAGGAAATTTTACACGTAGCCATGTATTAATATACTAGGAAAAAAGATTTAAGTTTTGGGTTAAAGTCGTAGTTTTATTAGAATAGAATGAGAATTATAGTGTTATGATTCTAAAATCATACGTCAATGATAATTATAAGATTTGATGATAAGGTATTAGCTTAATGAGATATAGCATAGTATTAAAGCCCAAACACTAGATCATGAAACTCATATAAGTCATGGTAAGAAATAAGTTTTGAATTAATTGTTGTAGAATTACAGGCCACTATGTTGAATCGTAATAGGTTAATGGAATAAATAAAAATTAAGTCATTTAAGTAAACTTATAAATTATAGTATAGTGTTAAGTTGATAATATCAATCGTTAAAAATATTAGGAGTCAGTGAACTTGGATTGAACCTAGAGTTAACTAAGAAAGCTTTTGTATTAATCAGGGTTTAGAACAAAGAGTATTATATGAATGATTTGTTGAACACTATGGAAGACACTTTTAAACGAACTGTATTGAAATTGTGCACCTGTGACCTTGATGTGAGATTTGTAAGGCACGCCTGCTTGGAGCTTGCAAGTCTCGTGATGGTCTTGTGATGCATAGTTTGTAAATCGCAATATACATCATGGAGTTTGTACGCCCCCAGCAAGTGATTATCACACTGCTGGAGGGTATGAAAAATGGTATATAAGTTGGAAGGAGTCCGAATAAAATTTGGCTTCAGTCCTGATCAGACTGTTCCCAGAAAAATGGCCTCAGAGTCGTTTCTTCTCTCCGTCTGGATTCTCTGGAGCGGGTCCTAACCCTTCCCCCTTTGGTCGGGGCTGGAACCCCGACAGTTGAGAAATTGAGGTTTTGCTTCTGGAATCTCAATTCTATTCCATTGGTCTTTATGCCTGTTCCTGTACCAATACCAAGCTGTTTTGACTATTGTAGCTTTATAGTAAAGCTTGAAGTCTGGTAGTGTGATACCTCCTTCTTTTTTTTCCCCCCTGAGGATTGTTCTGGCTATTCTTGGTTTGTGTTTCCATATGAATTCCTGTATTGTGTTTTTCTAGCTCTGAGAATAATGTTGCTGGTAATTTGTTTGTTATTGCATTAAGTCTGTAGACTGTCTTAGGTAGAATGGACATCTTTATAATGTTGATTCTTCCAATCCATGAGCAAGGGATATTTTTCCACTTGTTTGTGTCATCCTTGATTTCATTGAGCAGTGTTTGTAGTTTTCATTGTAAAGGTCTTTCACATCTCTGGTTAGGAAGATGCCAAGGTATTTCATTTTTTTGTGGCTATTGTGAATGGGATTGTGTTTTTTATTTGGGTTTCTCTTTGTTTATCATTGGTGTAAAGAAATGCGATTGTCTTTTGCACATTTATTTTATACCCTGAGGCTTTGCCAAAGTCCTTTATCAGTGCAAGGAGACTTTTAACAGATTCTCTTGGGTTTTCAAGGTACACAATCATGTCATCAGCAAAGAGGGATAACTTGACTTCCTCTTTTCCTATTTGGATACCCCTGATCGCCTTCTCTTTTCTGATTGCTCTAGCTAAGACTTCCAATATTATATTGGACAGGAGGGGAGAGAGTGGGCATCCTTGTCTTGTTCCATTTTTCAGGGGAATGTTTCCAATTTTTGTCTGTTTAGGAGTATGCTAGCTGTGGGTTTCTCGTAGATGGCTTTTACTATTTTGAGGTATGTTCCATGTATGCCTAGGTGTTTCAGGGTTTTTATCAGGAAGGGGTGCTGGATTTTAACAAAAGCTTTTTCTGCATCTAATGATATAATCATGTGGTTTTTGTTCTGACGTCTGTTGATGTATTTAATTACATTTATTGTCTTGCAAATGTTGAACCAGCCTTGCCTCACAGGGATGAAGCCTACTTGGTCATGATGGATGATTTTTGAGATGTGTTGTTGAATCCGTTTGCTAGAATCTTGTTGAGAATTTTGGCATCTATGTTCATCAAAGATATTGGCCTGTAGTTCTCTTTCTTTATTGGGTCTTTACCTGGCTAGGGTATCAATGGGATGTTAGCTTCATAGAATGATTTGGGGAGGGTTCCATCTTCCTCAATTGCCTGGAATACTTTCAGTAGGATTGGTATCAGCTCCTCCTTAAATGTCTTATAGAATTCTGCTGGAAAGTCATCTGGTGTAGGGCTTATTTTTGTAGGTAGTTTTCTTATTACATAGTCAATTTCCTTGATTGTTATTGGTCCATTTAGGGTCTCGATTTCTTCTTTTTTCAATCTAGACAGCTTGTGTGATATCAGAAAGTCTTCCGTTTCCTTAAGGTTTTCAAGTTTGTTTCCATACAAGTGTACAGAGTAGTCTCTAATGATCTTTTGTATTTCTTCAGGGTCAGATGTGACTTCATCTTTTTTGTTTCTGATTGTATTTATTTGGGCATTTTCTCTTTTTTTCTTGGGCAGTCTAGCTAAGGGACCCTTGATCTTGTTTATCCTTTCAAAGAACCAGGTTTTTGTTTCATTGATTTTTTTGTATTATCTTTTTGTCTTCTATGTTCCAGATTTGGGTTTTTATTTTGGTGATCTGGATTCTTCTGCTGCAGTTAGGGTTTTGATGGTCTTGCTTTTCCAGCTTCCTAAGGTGATTTGGTAGGCTGTTGATTTGTGATCTTTCCATTTTCTTCATGCGTGTTTGTATGGATATGGATTCACCTCTTACTACAGCTTTCATGGCATCCCAGAGATTTTGGTAAGATGTCTCTTGATTTTCATTTATTTCCAGGTATCTTTTAAACTCTGTTTTGATTTCATTGTTGACCCAGGAGTTGTTTAGCATCATACTGTTTAGTGTCCATGCCTTTGTGGTTTTGTGGGGAAACTTGTTGGTGTTGATGTTTATTTTTATTCCACTGTGGTCTGAGAAGGCTCATGACAAAATTTTGATCTTTTGAAATTTGTTTATGCTTGATTTATGTCCAAGTATGTGGTTGTTCTTAGAGTATGTTCCATGCGGTGCTGAGTGTATATTCTGTGGTCATTGGGTGGAGTGTTCTGTAGGTATCAATTAAGTCCATTTGATCAAGAGTCACATTGAGGTTCCGGATCTCATTGCTGATTTTTTGTCCTGATGATCTGTCTAGGGTTGTGAGCGGGGTATTAAAGTCCCCAGTTATGATGGTGTTAGAGCTAATATCTTTCTTTAGTTTTCCTAGAAGCTGCTTTATGAAAGTTGGCACTCCTATGTTGGGTGCATATTTGTTTAGGATAGATATTTCTTGTTGATGGAGTGAACCTTTTATCATTATGTAGTGACTTTCTGTATCTTTTAAAATTTTTGATAGCTTAAATTATCTTTTGTCTGAGATTAGGATCACATGACTCCTCCTTTCTTTTGTGTTCCATTCACCTAAAAATTTGTTCCCCATCCTCTTACTTTGAGTCTGTGCATGTCCTTTCTAGTGAGATGGGTCTCTTTTTTTTTTTTTTTTAGTGTCTCACTCAGTCGCCCAGACTGGAGTGCAGTGGCTGCTCCCAGCCACTACAGCCTCACCTGCTGGGCTCCAGCGATCCTTCCACCTCAGCCTTCCAAGTAGCCGGAATTACAGGCATGCGCTACCATGCCTGGCTGATTTTTTTATTTATTGTAGAGATGAGGTCTCGCTGCCCAGGCGGGTCTCGAACCCATGGGCTCAGGCAATCCACTCACCTCAGCCTCCCAAAAGCACGGGATTACAGGCTGAGCCATCGAGCCCGGCTGAGATGGGTCACTTGAAGGCAGTATATTGTTGCCTGGTGATATTTTATCCATGTTGCCATTCTATGTCTTTTCAGTGGTACGTTTAGTCCATTCACATTTAAGCTAATTATTGAAATGTGAGAGTTGGTCCCTATCATAGGGTTCTTATAGAGTTGTTGTTGTTCCTCTTGGTTTGTTGTCTTTCTTTTGGTTTTGGGGTTGGTTCATGTGGATTTTACTATTTTTCCTGTACCTTTGTGAAGAACATTGTTCTTTTTTCCTTTTCTTCTGTATTTAGTACTTTCTTAAGTGTTTCATATAGAGGTGGTCTGGTGGCAGCATACGTTCTTAGGCATTGGATATTTGGACATCTGGGAAATATTTTAATTCTCCCTCGCTGATGAAGCTTAGCTTGGCTGGGTAGGTTATTCTTGGTTGAAATTGTTTATCTTTTAGGACTTTGAAGATAGGGCTCCAAGCCCTCCTAGCCTGCAGGGTTTTTGTAGATAAATCTGCTGCTATTCTAATTGGTCTTCCATGGTTGATGATCTGGCCTTTTTCTCATGCTGCCTTTAAGATTTTTTCTTTTATACCTACTTTGTTTAGGCGAACTATTATGTGTCTGGGAGTTGGTCTTCTCATTTGTTGTCTTGCAGGGGTTCTCTGAATCTCTTGTGTGTGAATTTTCACATCACTGATATGATGAGGGTAGTTTTCTTCAATAATCTCATGGAATGTTTGTTCCAAGGTGGCTTCTGTTTCTCTTTCTGTTTCAGGAAGGCCAATTACTCTTAGGTTCTTTCTCTTGAAGTAGTCACTCATCTCTTGAAGGTTTTGTTCTGTCTTTTTAAGCTTGTTTTCTGTGTTTTTAACAGTTTGGGTTAGTTCTATATTTTGGTCCTCAAACTCTGAGATTCTTTCTTCTGCTTGGCTAATTCTGCTTTCCATGCTTATCAGTTTGTTATTTATTTCATTCACAGTATTCTTTATTGCTGTTATTTCAGTTATCAACTCCTTCCTAGTTTCTCCTTGTCTCTCCTCAATTCTTTTTAATCTCTCCATTATTGTCTTGATATCTAGGTTTGTAGTCTGAGACCAGTCATTCTGGGGGCTCTTCATTGTTTGCCTTCTGAAGTCAGTTTTCTCAGTGTCTGCCCTCCCAGGAGTCTGGGAGAGACCCATATTCTTCTTTTGGTGTTTCTTTATTCGTGTAGATTTTTCTCTTTCTCCCCCTTTCCCTTCCCTTCTTTAGTTCTGTTTTTCAGGGAAGGTTCACTTGCTTTTGCATCATTTGTGCAATCTTCTGTTCTTCCATATGAGGGTCCTCTGGTTTTGTTCACTTTTGAGGCTGGAGTGTGTGCCGGGGCTGTACTTTTTGCAGTTTTGAGGTTTAACTGAGAGGGAAGCTGTGATTCAGAATCTATCTGCTGATTCCAGTATCCACCAACAGGTGTATGGGCACACTGGGACCTATTTCCCACTGCCTTACAATCTGTCTGTGCAGTGGGATGTAGGCTTGGTCCCTGGAACAAAAAGATGTATGAAAAGGAAAATAATGGAGGAAGGGTGGGTCAATAGGAAGTTAGAAAGAGAGAAGAGTGAGAGGGAAAACAGGCATACATACCAACTAAAAAGGTGAAAAAGAGACACAAGGCCAGAGAGGAGTAAAAAAGACGCACAAACAAAATTCCCTAAAGTATACCGGTAACCACACAAATACAGTCCAATAAAATCATGCCTTTTGATGTTTTTTCCCCAACACAAACACGTTGTCCATGTCAAAAAGCAAACAAAAGTGAGCAAAACAAATGGTCAAAATGATAAAATTAAAAGTCAAAATGAGAAATCAGACTAGCTCTGTAATCTTTCCTGAGTGTCTAAAGTCTCTTCAGCTCTGATCGCTAGTCTCTCCCTTTTGCTTTCATTGCAGGCAGGTAGACTTACTCGCAGCTTGGGTTTGTTCTTTTAGCCTGCTGCCTGAGAGGTCTGTGAAACTGAGTTTCCTGCATCTGATTCAGTGTAGGGGAGGGGATTTGTCTCCTGTTTAGTGATGTTACCTTAGGAACCGAGGTAGAGGCTGCTCATAGGTGGGCAGGGCAATGCAAATCTATGCCTGGAAAATGGCTGAGGTGGGCAGCTCCTCTTTCGTGGATCCTTTCTCTCCACTCGTCTGGTCCCTGGGTGATCCACTGTGATGGGCTGTGGTGGTGTGTGAGGCACCTGGGATCAGCTGCATAGCTGGGCACTGGATCTGGTGTGCCACCAGCAGCCTGGGGTGGAGGAGGAAGCTGAGAGTTCCCTCTTCTGGAGCTGAGAATGGCTGATCAGCACCTCCTTAAGATATGCTGTACCTTTACACAAGCATGGGGTCATATGCTGAGTGCCTCAGCCAGTGTGGGACCAGAGCTCCAAAGGGCAGGTGGTGAGCAGTAAGCAGTGAGAGCGGCTTTGGGCCCCTCACAGGGCACTTTAGGAGAAAAGGAGCTGGTATCTCTGAAGGGCAGGTCCCTAGAGCCTCCCTGAGTGACGGCAACTTGAAATAGGGCTTGGCGGAGGCCCAGAACCCAGGGTGAAGAGCTGGAGCTCTGAGGAGTGAGCGCCAGGCAGGGCAGGAGCTGTCAGCAGCTGTCAGCATCTGAGTGCCAGGCGGATCAGTGTAGCCATCAAGGGAACCCAGATCTCCACAAGGCAGTATCCAAGGGCCTCCACGGGTGGTGGCTTGGCGCCAGGTCAGACTATTTAGCCAGAGAGGGAGCTGAGACTCCCATGCGGCTGGGTGGGGGCCATGTTTATTGGAGCAGCAGCAGCTGTAGGCCACAATATCCGGCCTTGTGTGGGACCGAGGGTCTCTGGGCCTCCGACTGGTGCAGCTGGCAGTGGGCAGGGGGGTGGGGGAAAGAAAGTAAGAGTCTTTTTGGGAACTCACGTTTGGAAAATCTCACAATTCCACCTATGCCGTCACCATCTTACTGGAACTCCCCGTGGATGATAGTTTTCTTATGATGGAGTAGATTCCTGGGTTGTTATTGGTCTGTTTAATGTCTCAATTTCTTTTTGTTTCAATCATGGGAAGTTGTGTATGTCAGAAAGTCCTCCATTTCATTTAGGTTTTTGAACTTTTTTCCATAAGGTGTGCATAGTAATCTCTGATAATTTTTTGTATTTCTTCAGGGTCCATTGTAATTTGATGTTATGCATTTCTGATTGTGTTTATTTGGGCTTTTTCTCTTCTCTTTTTCTTGAAAATTCTGGTGAGGTGTCCATCAGTCTTTTTTATCCTTTCATGAAAAAATGCTCAGCCTCACTAATCATCAAAGAAATGCAAATTAAAACCATACTGAGATACCACCTCATTCCAGTCAAGATGGCCATGATGAATAACTCAAAAAACAACAGATGCTGGAAAGAATGTGGTGAAAACTTCTACACTGTTGATGGGAGTGTAAACTGGTACAACCTCTGTGGAAAACAGTGTGGCCATTCCTCAAAGATCTAAAAATCGACATTCCATATGACCGAGCAATCTCCCTTCTGGGAATACCCAGAGGAATTCAAGTCATTGTACAAAAAAGATACCTGGGCATGCATGTTTATTGATCATCCTCAAGTCAGGTTTGCATCCCACCAAAAACACTGTGGGGTTTGTTTTTCTCAAGGAATTAGGGAAGAGGATCTTGAGAGGAGGGTCAGGCACCAATCCGCATCTTACTCAAATCTGACATTCCACCCCAGACTGTGAGAAGGTGCAGCCCACCCTGGAGTGGAGCCATGATCTCATCCCCATCATGGGACCAGAACACAAGGAGAGAGAGGTTGGGGATTCGGGGTCAGAGTGCAGGTGCTGGGCCAGCAGCCCTGGGATGAGGGTGACACATTTACCTGCTGCTTAAAGTCTGAGAGGGTTACCCAGTCCAACTTTGATGTGTCAGTAAACATCCGCTTAGCGGTTATTGACTGTTCCATTTTGGTTTGCTTACTCTTTCCAACTTGATTACACTCTTACTTTATTCTGCTCAGTATGCCTCAAGCTGAAGGAAAGCATCATCATAGCATGACCACAGACACTGGTCCAAGAACCCACAGGGTGGATTATTTAAGCCTGTGGGGGATGAGAAGCAAAGAAACCCCTCAAGGGCTGTCTCAGAGGAGGAAGGGACACCCAGGTGCCATCCACTTCAGCAGGTCACAGACCAGGGAGGAAGCGCCAGGGGACAGGTGAGATCACAGCACGGTTCTCAAGGCCCAGGGCAGGATGGCACCAGGGTAGGAGTCACCAGGGGCCCATGTGGGGCCCACGTCCACTTCTCAGGAGAGTGTGAGAGTGTGTGAGTGCGTGTGACTGAATGTGAGTATAAGAGTGTGAATGAGAGTGCGTGAGCATTTGTCTTAATAATCTCTTTATTAAGAAAAGTTTTTGGCAGGAAAAAGTGAAAAACATTAAAAAAATACAGATAAATTGTGCGGGGTCCCGCCCCACAAGGGTCGTGAGATATGTTGAAGGAGAGACAGATAGGTGACAACGACGATCATATACCGGACACCTGCTTCTTGAACAGATGACAATTTAATGCTAGTTAATACAGAGCTTTTATACCATTTTTGAAGGGGCAAAACAAAGAAAATTCTTTCATATACATATATTTTAAAAGTTACCAGCTTGTTGTCTTAGTAGCAAACAAACCAAGATTCCCATAGGCTTTAGTAACAAATAAGCCAGGAATCTCATAGGCATTTAAACAAGTCCTATTCATAAAGCCAGCAATGACACTCTCAGTTCAATGTCCCAAATTACAAATGTTTCAAGAAAGTTTCTTTAAGTGTATATTTCTTTATGTGTCAGGAATATTCTCATCTTAGGCTCTTATGTTCTTCAGAGTTCTGTGATCGCCTCCCTTGTCCAGATGTCCTTGTTACTTTTCTCTTATCTTGCAGTGCTTGTTTCTAAAGAGAACTCAAAAGAAGCTTTTAGTCATGTTTCCCAGGTCCCTCAAGGTTACTTTCTGTTTTAGCTGATCTGTCATAAAAGTGTCTAATTATTATAATATGAGTTCAGTGAAAACCTATTCTATAAATGTTAACTTAGAGTTAAAGTTTTAAGTTTGTAGTTTTAACTATAGAATTAAGTAAAAACCTTAACATTTATCTTTATCCGAAGTCAGTGAAAACAGTGTTATAAGTCACCTACATAATTCCTAGATGAGTGTTAGAACTTATAATGAATTCATAATGAACCTATTATAAACATGTTCTTCTAAAAATCCTTATGTCTAAACACTAAACTGCATAGTCCTAAATCAAATAAGGAGTGGATATACTCATATCATTTATTACTTAAGCAAAGTCTAATAACTTATAACCAAGTGAAATAAAGCATTCTTGATGTGCTTCAGAGTTTAACCCTTGCATATGTTAGAAAAGGCCAAGTGGCACAGTGGGAAAAATGGAAAAATAAACCATGATGTTTCCAGGTTAGCTGTGAGCATTTCACATAAACATGCCATTTTCTTCTTCCACGACTGCACAGAATTCTTCGGCGGTATCAAAGAGCAAAGGTGAAGGACAGAAGGGCCTCAGCTTCCTGGACTCGCCCTGCGGCCCGGGGTCTTCAGCCCACCCGGACCCTGTCAATCAGGTGGACCTCCAAGGCTGGCTCCCAACAGGAGTGTGACTGAATGTGAGTATAAGAGTGTGAATGAGAGTGTGTGAGCATTTGTCTTAATAATCTCTTTATTAAGAAAAGTTTTTGGCAGGAAAAAGTGAAAAACATAAAAAAATACAGATAAATTGAACTTCATGTGATTTTTTTGTCATCATTTTTTCCTGAAGTATCTGTACACATTTTGCCTATTAAAAATATGTTGCATTTTGCCCTTTTTTAATTAAAAAAACTCTTTATATATTCTGGATACAAGTTCTTAACCAGAAAAATTATTTTAAGATATTATCTCCCATATTTTGTCTCAACATTTCTTTTCTTAAAAATGACTTCTGAAGAGTTTTCTTTGTTAATGTTGGTGAAGTTCAATTTATCTGTATTTTTTTTAATGTTTTGCACGTTTTACTACCAAAAACTTCTTTATTCAAGGACATGAAAATTTTCTCTTACATTTTCTTCTAAAAGTTTAACTTAGCTCTTACATGCAAATCTATTATCTATTTTATTATCTATTTTATTTTCTTTTTTATAATGTGAGATCATTGTTTCAGGGCTATTTGTTGAAGAAACTGTTTTTTCTCCATGAAATAGATTAGCACTTTTGTTGACAATCAGTTAGCCATGGATATTTGAAACTATTTCTGGTCTGTTTCTTTAATATATACGTCTTAATATATACATCTGTCTTTATACTATAACTTATAGTGTCTTTACTACTAAATTTCCATGTTATATCTATAAATAAATTAACATGAATTGTCAAACTTTGACCTTTTCCAAAATTGTTTTAGATATGTCTATGTCTTCTGTATTGTGATACAAATTTTAGAATCGGATTATCACTTTCTAAATAAATGACTGCTGGAGCTTCAGTTGGTATTGCAATGAATGTATTAATTTGTGGAGAAATGAAATCTCAGCATTATTGAATCTTCTGATCCATGAACAAGGCATATCTCTAAGTTTATTTGGTTCTTCTTTTATTTTTCTCAACAAAGTTTTGTGGTTCTAGTACATATGTGCAGCACAAATTTTGACAATATTGCCCTTAAATCTGGTTTAGATAGTTTTGTAAATACTGTTGCTTGCTTAACTTCAATTCTTTTCAGAGAAAATGTACATTTAAAACCTGACATTGATCCCATGACCTTACACATCTGCAAATTTAATTGTTGACCCTAGAGCTTTTATTTATTTATTTGCTTTTGGTAAATCTAGAAGATTTTCTGTTGAGAATATCATGTCATCTGTGAGTACCATCAGCTCTGTTCCTTTTAAAATATTTTCTACCTGTCCACACAGTCTCTAAAACATCCAGTAAAGCAATGCTCAATAGAATGGTGAGAGTGGATACCTTGGTCTTGTTTCTGGCCATAGGAAAAATCATTCGTTATGATGTTAACCTTCCTTGTATCTCTAGTTTTTAAAAAAGATTTCTCAGAATGAGTCTTAAAACTTGTTAAATGTGTCTTCTATACCTATTAAGATGATCATAGAATTTTTCTTTATTCATCTATTAATAGATGAGTAAAATTAATTAACTTTTTGTTTTCTTTTTTCTTTTTTTTTCCTTTTTTTTTTGAGTTGAAGTCTCACTCTTCCATTCAGACTGGAATGCAGTGACATGCTCACAGCCACCCCAGCATCAACCTGCTGGGTTCTCATGATCCTTCTGCCTCAGTAGTCCAGGTAGCCAGAACTACAGGTGTGCACTACCACACCCATAGAGTCAAGGTCTCTCCAAGTTGCCCAGGCTGGCCTTGAACCCATGGACTCAGGCAATCCACTTGTCTTGGCCTCCCAAAGTGCTGGGATTACAGGCTGAGCCACTGAGCCCAGTCTATTAATTAATTTTCAAAAGTTGAGACAACCTTGCATTTCTGGGATAAACACTACTTTGTCCTGATATATTTTATACAGCACTGGATTCTATATGCTGGTATTTTCTCAGAAATTGCTGAGTCTATGTTTATGAAAAATAATGATTTATATTTTTCTGGTTTAATATTAGATAAATGTTGGCATTATAAATGAAGGGTTTGAATAGAATTGTTATTATTTTCATCTTACATATTTCATGAATTCACCACTGCAGCTGTGGGCCAAGGCTTTCTTTGTGAGAAGCATTTTAAGTAAACAATCAACTTCTTTAAAAGACATTGGTTACTCATGCTTTTCTTTGCTTAAATGAGGTTGGCAGTTTATGTCTTCCAAGGTATTCGGGGATTTGTGTATTTCTTCTATCGGTATAGAATTATTCTTCCTCTCATTATTTTACTGACCATGGGATCTAATGTTTCTACTCTTTTCTCAATATTAATAATTTGTTCTGTCTTAGTTTAGTAGGCATTGTGGATCAAGATTTATTCATTTCACTGATCATTTTAAAGAACCAGCTTTTGGATGCTGTATTTCTTTATTTTGAATTTAACAGATTTCTGCCCTTAACTTTATTATCCCTTTCTCTCATTTATTTTGTTCTTTTTCTTTTTTATTAAGGTGTGCAATCTTCTCATTGATTTCTTACATTTCTTCTTTTCCTATATGAGTGTTGATTGCTGTAAATTTCCCTTCAAACACTTTTTTCTTTAGCAAAGTACCCCAGACTTGGGTATGCTGTTTCTGTTTTATTTAATTACAGATAGGCTGTTTTTCTATCTCCCAATGGCACTGACTGGGGCAGGTAGGAATTCTGGGGGTGACCATGCCTGCATGAGTTCTCCAGGCTGACACCTTGCTTGTGTTTCACTTTGAGTTTCAGGTTTTTAATAAGATGTTACATTTTCTCCACTTGGGCTGGGTTAAAACTTAACAGACCCCAGCACAGTGTCACCCGTTGTTTCTCAGCTGCATTTTTTACCTTGGACCAACCCATCCTTCTGACACGACTAGTTCTTCCTACACCTGAGTGTTAGAGCCCAGACCACAGCCTGGCACACAAGGTCCACTCTGCGTGCTCTTGTTCTTCAGGGTTGAACTGCACAGACCGAGCCCCTGCAGCTGCTGGGCTCTGGACATGGCCTCCCCAGCACTCTGTTGGGACTCCAGAGTTTGCCCTGAGACAGGAAATGTCCCCAGACCAAGAGCAAGAGTGACATTGGGACTCCCCCTCCCAAGTTTCCTTTTCTGCAGCAAACACCATCACAGGATGGCAGTACTGTCTGTGTCCTGAGCCTGAAAACAACCATCCCACATACTCTTCCTGGTTTTGTGGCTGTCACAAGGAGAAGGGGCTAGTCTACACCAGTCATTCTATCATGTCTGAAGGCAGATGTGAAAACCCCTTTGCATGCCTTGAAAGTAAAGACACTCATTCACAGGTGAGAGGCTATCTTCTCCCAGCATGCAGGATGTTTCTGTGTTAAGTGGACAAAAAAAAAAATACAAAAATACGACCCTCACAGGATAGCTTTCCCAGCCCATGCAGAGAAGTTTCTGGGAACATCTACTCTGAGAGTACCATGTCAGAGCCCTGACATCACCAAGAGTGAGGCCGCATCTGTCACGTTAGTCCATGCATACCTGGAATTACTCACTGCAGGGATGGTGCTGTGAGCAACATGGATTGCTTCAGCAATGACCCCAGAATGATGGCAGTCAGAGAACCAAGGATGAGGCGGCTGAGGTACAGGGTGTCTAGCTGGAAGGAGACGCAGATGAGCGTGTCGGAGTCTATTGTCAAAACTCAGTGGTCGTACCACATCTGTATTTGTAGAGTCTGGGAGCAGGATCTGTCAACAAACAAACAAACTTGGCCATCGCTCCCTTGGGAGCCGCCTGCAGACCCCTCCTTGGGAAGCCCTGGACCCTTGGTCCTGCCTCCTTAGAAGTGACTTCTTTATTGTAAGTCACTCTTGCTGACTAGGTTTCATCCACTGGACTCTCATTCTCTCATTTCCATCCTCTGAGACATGCTTACCCTTACACAGAAGCTGCGGGTTTTGCAGATCAGGGCTTTCTCCACATTTTTCTCATCCAGTGGAAACCAAGGGCCCAGAAGCATTGGAAGTTTCTTTGGCCTCAACCCCTCCAAGCATAAGCTGCTGTCACATGTCCATGCCCGAAGCTCTCAAAACTGTCACGGACTTTCTGCACATTACAAGTTAGTCCTCCATCGCCAGTTATTTTTGAGACATACTGCTTTCTCAGTCTAGTCTTCAGCTGTTTTGTGATGAAACTTGCGCAAGGTGGCCCTCCTAAGAGTCCCAGAAGCTCTTCTTCGAGGTGGGGAGCGTGTACTCGGCACACTTTACACACACAGAAGCCCTAACAGAGGGTTCTACAGCTCATTCTTGACTTAATCTTTGGCTCTAGGCCTCATTTAACTTTGAGAATCTTTTACCAGCTCTGCATCCTAAGAATGAGACACAATTTTATTTCCTAAACCAGCAAGACTTGCCCATTCTATATTCCTACAAAATACGACATGCAAGCACAACGGTTATTTCTTTAGTCTATCTTCCTTTATCTGCCTCTTATCATGAATATCTGAAAGACGCCAACCCACACTTCCAGCATTTTGCCCAGAAGTCACCCTCACAAGGTCCACACATTGATTGGATACATTTTCAATCACCCAAGTAACCACAGAGGACATCTTGCCTGTTGTTTTGATCAACATGATGGAGACCAGCATTTTTCTAGCTGGGTATGAAATTTTTCTAAACAGCCTCTGTTGTTCATTTGCTCATTATTTTTCCAGTCTTTGGCCCCGGCCTCTGCTTAACTACTTTGCCCCAAAGTCCATGTCTCAAGTTTGAGTTGCGTTGTTGTTGTTTTCAGCACTTAACTAACCATTTCAAAACTTAGCTGTTTAAAAGGACAACCACGTGTCCACACTGGTTTATCTCATCAGGGACTAGTCAGGTCTTTGTGACCAAGAGGACCCTCCTCAGGTCAGCTGATTTAGGCTCCCCATGGAGTCTCAGTTGCCAGCAAGGTATACCCGTCTGTTCCACAGGGGGCAGGGTTCTTTGTACAGGAGGATAGCTTGCAAGACTTCTCAGGGAGGTGCTCAGAACTTCCATGCATTCAAGTGCTCAAGACACTTTGAAGACAGTCCAGGCTCAAGGAGCAGAGAGGACCTCGCTTCTGCCACTAGAAGTGGCAAAGTTTCTGTCCATTTTTTAGAACTGTCACCTTTCACCCACAAGTCCTTGAACACAAGAATAGATTTTGGTGGGTTATTATGAATAAGAAGAAAAGATGTTGACAGAAATGAGACAGAATTGCCTTCTTTGAATTCCTGATAGAGATGCCTTGGAACAATCACCAACAAAGCTGTCCGCATCTTTCTTACCACCTAGGTTTTCTCTGTTCTTTCTTCCCACTTTTTCATCTCACAACACTGGAAGTAGGCAAATCTTTAAAAACTGACATGAGAGGGGAAGAATATTTATTGAATGCTTGAATAATTTTTTTCATTAATTGACATAATAGAAGAAGAATAGAAATTGTAAGTATCTTGCTTCTCCAACCTTAAGCCCCAGGGAAATCTCAATTCTGCTGTTGCTAAAAGAGTCTCATGACCTGGGACATATGTCAAAACACTGGAATGCTTTAATATGCCATAAAACTTAAGGCAGCATGTATATCTCAGTAGAAAATCAAAACATATACCCTAGTCTTAAACTAATCTCTGTATGATGCTTATGTTTTTCACCAAGTCAGCTTCTATAAGATAATGAAAATTGGTATTCTAACCTCTGTTTAAATGAAGGGATTAAGGATTGTTTTGCCTGGTAACAGAGTTAGCATGTTTAATGATTGTTTTAGAAAAGTTCACATTTCAATATATTTTTAAGAGGTATTCTGAATCAGGTGAAATTACTCATTTAATATGAAAATGGCTTTATTTTTAATGGTTGTCAGAACTATAGTAATCAGCTTTACTCATTAGCACAAAGATAATAATGGCCTTTGGGATGTGCACAGCTCTTGGGGATGTGTTGAGCATCTCCGTCGCAAATGGGTTCCCGAGGACAGCTGTGGTGGGTGTGGGCCTGCCACATGCTTCCTTTCCTCTCCTTCATATTCCGAGTGTTCGTCTTCTTCCTCTTATTTTTTTCTGTTTCTACAACAACATTTTCTCCAATTTGGACTTTTGGGGCAAAAAGATACTTGAATCTAGGAAATTCCTAGTTTGTTGCTGCCATTATAAAGAGCAATGAAAAATCCATGGTGACAGGAAGTGGGGAGCCCCTCAGGAAGCCTTTTCTCCTCATCCCAGTCTCTGCTTTGCAGTCTATGGCAACATAGCAAAGTGGTGTACCTTTTTTAACTATCAACACTTTAAAAAATTGGACAACTGATGTCTTTAAAATACAACGCAGCAATGTGTCCATTTGGAAAAGTTTAGAGCACCAAAACTGCACCAGTTTGGTGGCATAAAATGTAAAAATGCAAAATGATAGCATTAAACGTGACCAAAAATAAAAAGTGAAACTTCCCCAGTAAATTTTCATGAAGGATAGCTGTCTAGTCTTCTTAGGCCTATTAATTCCTTTGATTTTTATATAGCAAACATCTCAGTGTTTAAGTGTCAAGCTAATGCTTGTTGGCATCTTACTGCACTACTCAGAACACCAGATTGACTAAACTGATGACAATAGAATAAGGAAAAAGAAAAGAAATAAGCGAGGCATGGAAAGACAACTGCAGCATGCTCTCACTTTTAAGTGGAATCTAAAAACTTGGAACCCACAGAAGCTGAGAGTGGCACAGTGGCTTCCAGGGGCTCTGGGTAGGGGCAGACATTGATCAAGACACACAAGGATTCAGCTAGACAGGAGGTGCATGTTCAGTGACCCAGTCTGCACAAATCATGACTGTAATTAATAGTAATGCATTGTATATTTTAAAATTATGAAAACACTTGATTTTAAATATTCTCACCACAGAAAGATAAGTATGTGAGTTGATGGGTGTGCTGATTAACTTGCATTAATCTTCTGCAATGTAAACTTGTACCAAAACATCACATTGTAGCTCAAAAATAGACAATATACAAAACTAGTGTCCACCAATTAAAAATAAAACAAAAACATTTTTAAATGTAGCTAAAAAATGAAAATTAACAGGATGCAGTCATGGTAAGATAAAGAAGAAAGTTGCATCCTCTTTGAGATTTTGAGCCGGGGGAATTTGTGTGTTTTCTGTCCGCAGTCAGTGCTTCTGAGCCAGTTCTGAGAGGCTTGTGCTCAAAGGCCCTGTCCACCCATGGTCCTTGGTGCCTGCCCACATTGCTCACTGCATATCTACACTTCTCCTCCAATCATCAGCTTTGCACATGGCTGCTGGTCATACCTTGAGAGACAGACTATGCCGGCAGCACTGAATGCATCCAACTGGCCTCTCAGGTCCTAGCTCACGACATTGGCCTCATGCGTGCTGTGCTCCAAGCTGCTGTTCTCAGTCAGCACAGCCCAAGTGGCACCAGCAGCCACGTCATCAGATCTGTAAACCAGGTTGCCACAAATCACTTTGGTGAAAAGGTGTGTCACCATAATCTTCTTGCAGGTCTGTGAGAAAATAGATATTTACAAATTTATTTTTGTCATCAGTAGCCCTTTATTTAAAAACAGATTGTGACAGTTAAATCACTGTATCATCCTTCTGCTGAGAAAATACAAATTCTCATTCATTATAACAAACACAACACCACACCCTTCCAGGAATGAAATTGTGTTTCTTAGGCAACCACTTTCACTTGATAACTTATCTTCTGTTGAAAGCTCATCTTGTAGGCGCTTCAAACATTATTTTCAAGAAAAAATGGGTACCTGAGAATGATCATCAACTAACAGTATAATTCATGAGATTTCAGAATTAACTTCAGAAATTAGTGGGATATATTTCAAAACCAAAAACAAATAATCAAATTTAAATAATTGTATCAAATTTTATTTTTTATTTATTTATTTTTTGAGTTGGAGTCTCACTCTGTCGCCCAGACTGGAGTGCAGTGGCCGCTCCCAGCCACTGCAGCCTCGACCTGCTGGGCTCCAGCGATCCTTCCGCCTCAGCCTTCCACGTAGCTGGAATTACAGGCATGCGCTACTATGCCTGACTGATTTTTTGATTTATTATAGAGATGAGGTCTCGCTGCCCAGGCGGGTCTCGAACCCGCGGGCTCAGGCAATCCACTCACCTCAGCCTCCCAAAGGTGCAGGATTACAGGCTGAGCCACCGAGCCCGGCTAATTGTATCAAATTTTATGAAGGAATTTGAAATTATAAAATACATAATTTCAGTTACATTCCTGAAAATGGTAGCAATTCATGCACTCAAGATATGTTCGTTTTCCCAACTGGATGTATAGAGTCAATGCCATACCAGTCAAACTTCCAGTCATTTATTTTGTAGATATCAATTGTGATTCTAAAGTTTGCCTACAAATGCAAAAGACCCAAAGTAACAAGCACAAAACTGAAGGACAAGAACAAAGTTTGGAGGGCCAACATCCAGACTCACTGTACAGCCATGGGATCAACATGGCCTGGCCTTGGCAAGAGTAGGCACATAGACCACTGGGAGGAGCCAAGAATCCAGAAAAAGACCCCACAAACATAGTCAACTGCGCTTCAACAGAGGAGTAGAGGCAGTTCACTGGAGGAAGAAGGAGGTTTGGGAGATGTGCTGGGCGCCTGGGTATCCACCTGCAAACAAATCTAGACACAAGCTTTACATAATTTTGCAAAGGTTATCTAATAACATTATCAGATAGATTGTTTGCCATTATTTTCCCTCAGTCTGTGATTTGTTGTTATTATCTTAATAGTGTCTTTTGCAGAGTGCAAGTTTTGAATGCCAATAGAGTCCAACTTAGCTATTTCTAATGCATTTTACCTTTAGTGTTGTATCCACAAAGTTATTAGCAAACCCAGGGTTGCCTAGGTTTTCTCCTGTGTTGTTCATCTAATCAATTGTAGCAAATGTGCCATGCTGATGCAAGATGTAAATAATAGGAGAAGCTGGGAGGGGGGTTATGGAAACTATCTGTGCTTCTCTCAACTTTTCTGAAAATCAGAACTGCTCCCCAAAAGGCTATAAATTAAAAAACAAAACAAAAATTTTAAACCAGCAGCATTAACTTTTAAGTTGAGCAGTGTCACCCATTTCTAAATCTCCCAAGATGCCAAGTCCTCCTCCCAGGCTCCCCCTCACAGCACTGGAGCATGGACACTCAGCGTAGACCCTGACCATCCCCTTGTCTAAACAGAGTTGGTCAAGCCCTCTCTGGGGATCCTGGGTTCCCCCAGTTGACACATGACACCTGGGCACTCAGTCCTTCTCCTCTATCCAGCAGGAGGGTCTGAGGAGTGCCCAAGACAAATTTTAGTTCTAATTCTTCTTTTCATTAGGGTCAGTGGTTGTTCACATGCATGTTCTTTATATTCTCATCTTCTTGATGAAGTTGAAGTCCAAGTCATTGGGAAGTTTTGGTCAAACTGAAGGAGAGCGCTGGGGATGTCTACTTTGCTCTTCAGTCCATGGATGAGGAGATACCACTCCTCCCTTTCCCCTCAGCTCCAGGCAGCCCTTCCACCCTTGCTCTGCCTCACCCACATGTGCCAAGAGTCCACTACACGCATTTGCCCAGCTCTCATTTCATATCATCATGTGTCTGCCTTCCTGGGGAATGAAAGGCACAGTTCTCGGTTTTCGCCTATTGAAGGGTCCTGGGGATGTGAGGGACCCCAGATCCCCAGGACATTCCATGGCAGGCCAGGAGGGGGACTGGGATCATGATGGCTTTAAGGGCTTCCCTCACCCTGGCCCTTTGATTGGCTTTCCTCTTCATCTTTAGATTCAGTTTTATAAATATGGCACACGGCCTGGACAGAGGTGAGGAAAGGGCAACCAACCCAACCACACATCACATGCTGAAAGAAATTCAACAGAATCTCCTCTAGGGAGATGTCACAACTGGTCAGATGTGCGCACCTGACAGATCCCCACCTGGGTTGGGCCAATGCTTCCATTATACACAGGAACTTCACATTGACTCTTCCAGGCAAATTAGAGGTGGATTCCCTCTTCAGAGGACTTCTGTGAAGTGATAACCAACGTTAAAGTTTGCCATCTGTGGCAATTTCCTCCCTAGTGGAGGCGATGATGACTGTACTCTTCTACAACTCCAGTCCCCACAGAACGGCCCCAAGCTCACACATGCTTAAAGTAATGCCCCTTATCTGTCGCTAAAAAGCCATGGCTCATAGGAGGGAAAGGTGTTATTGCATAAGACTGGGTAGACTGGGTTGGCAGCTGGCCATGGCTCACAGAAGGGCCAGTGAAACCAGTTGTTGCTGTGTTTTTTAAAAGAGGTTGTGTTCTGTTTTTGAGTAATGTGTTTTTTGTTCGTTTGTTTAATGCACAATTAATGGTCACCATTCAAGTTTGCACACATGAATGGTTTAGTTGTCTTGCTAAGATTTCCATGTGGGGCCTCAGCCTGAGCTCACCCAAGACACAGGTCACTCATCTCCACACTCATCCCTACATGCAAAGAAGGAGCATTTAGGCCCCGCTAAAGTGGGAAACCCTGTGCTTGTAGCTCATTCACATTTTTTAAGAAAGTATATCTTGGAAAAAAATCCCTTAGCAATGATTTAGAGTAGAAGTGCCCAACCTTTTTGGTATCAGGGACCAGTTTTGTGGAAACACATTTTTTTCACAGCTGGAGACTGTTCACGTGGAGAGGGGTGGGTGGCCATCGGCATTAGATTCTTACCAGGATCCTGAAACCTGGATCCCTCACTTGTGCAGTTCACAGCAGGGTCCATGCTCCTGTGAGAATCTAATGCCATCACTGATGTGACAGAAGACAGAGTGCCGCTCGCCCATGGCTCACCTCCTGCTGTGCAGCCCAGTTCCTAACAGGCCACGACCTGGTACTGGTCTGTGGCCCAAGGGTTGGGGACTCTGATTTAGCGAATACAAAATGATGAACTTGGAAGGGAAATACATGAATGTATCTTACAATTCTACCCACTCAGGTTTCACTCGTTTGTGTTCACCAATTCCTGGTGTGCCTCTGGGAAGATCTCTCCTCCCCTGTAGACATTCAGACTATGAAGTGTGATGCCATTCTTGAAAATGTTCCTTTTGACAATTGCTGCCCCCATAAGGGAGACGTCCTTGGGAAAGAACTCCAGCTGGCCAGCCTAATAGCACCCCAGCACCGCCGTTTCCTGCATCTACAGGGATGTCCAGTCTGACGCATAAACCCATGAACCCAGAAGCCCATTCCTTTCTCTCAGAGGACCCCCAAGTGGGGTTCAGCACACCCGTTCCTTCCTGAGAACCCACTTATTCTGTCCTGCATTTGCATTTTCTCACCTGAATGCTGGGTTCCAAGGGGCAAAGACCCTTTCCTGGACCCTAGCCACCCACAGCCCCTCCCTGTGACTGGGCTGACCATGATGGCTCAACACACGTCAGCTGCTGTGGGCACCTACGGAGTGCAGAGATGTCGCCCCAGTTCACACTGCTCACACCATCACCTCCCACCCAGGCTGCAGCTTTTAGTTTCTTTCTGGGCAGGAGACCAAGGGAGCATTCCCCAGGGCCTGCGCATCTCTGAGGACGCTGATTCACTTTTGCCACCAGCATCAGAAATGCAAATCAGCTTGCGGGTGGGTCTCATCAATTGCCAGTGAGCATGTGGTGAGTGGGCAAACTGGCTGGAGTGGTTGAAAACTTCAAATGGTTAGTCTTTCTTCTTCCCTTTCCTGTCTCTCCCTGTCTTTCTGTCTCTGTCCCTCTTTTTCTGTCTCTTTCTTCTTCTTCCTCTTCCTCTCCTCTCTTCTCTTGTCTCTCACCCCTCCTCTCTCCCCTGCTCTCTGTCTCTGTCCTGTCTCTGTGTCTCTCTTCCTCTTCCCTTCTGTCCTCTCTCCCTCTCTCCTCCTCCTCCCTCTCCTCTTCTTTCTCTCTGCTTCTCCTGTCCTCTCCTTCCTTTTCTTCTCCTCTCTCTCTCCCTCTCCAACCCCTCTTCTTTCTCTCTCTCCCTTCTCTTCCTTCCTCCTCCCTGCCTCTTTCTCCTCCCTTCCTCCTTCTCCCCCTCCTTCTCCGCTACACACCCTTACTTGCAGACCACATTATGATAAACTAAGCAGCACCAGAGGATCCAACTTCTCAAGGTCCACAGTCGCCAGGTGGGACACATTACACAGACCCTGAGCCACAACCGCCAGCTGCTGACCAGGTAGTCCAGCGAGGAGTCCTCCATGACTTACCCTGGTTATCAAGGGCGGCCTTGGAAGTGCTCTTAGCTTCTGCGCTGTAAATCACAAAATGGAATAACAGCAAGGCTGAAGGGGAACAACAAATTGAGCTCCATTCCACAGAAGAGTCCAGACTAATTACACATGTTGTCTCTTTGGAGAATTGGAATGAGATTTTATCACAGGTGCCTGCTGACAACGTTATGACAAAGCAATTTCCACTTGAACCCGGAGGGCACTGTTCCCATGAGAGAGAACCAACTGAGGCTGATTTCATTTACATGTGGGTCAATTGAGTTTTAACTGTCCATGCTATTGCTTTTCAATGAAAAAGAAAAAAAAATCCCATTTTAGGGAATTGGTCCCCATGGGCAAGCTATTCAGAGCATAAGTCCAGCCCCAGTGGTACCCTCTGGGGCAACTTCGCTCCCTCCCTGGAAACATAAGTGTTGTGACCCCATGGCTAGGGTCTCGAATTAGGATGCCAGGAGGAGCCAGGACAAAGTTTGTGGGGACTCGGATGGCCCATCGTTCACTCTCTGGGGTGAGAAAGGTGACAGGTTTTAGCAAGTCATCAGCCATCTGTACCTGAGCATGGACAAACATACACCTTCCCACAGGATGGGACACTCTGTGGGGGCAGAGAGAATGGAGAAGAGTCTCTAAGCAGCAGTTCTCCCATAAAGGCAAACTGCTCAGAGCCACCTGGAGTCATCCGTCACAGCTACAGCATCCCTGCTCCATGCCCAGAAATATATGCACACAAGGTCCTGTCAACACACTTGCTCTTTGATGCAAAATATCCCCAAGCATCTTACTGCTGATCCAAAACACCAGGGGAAGACCCCCTCCCAAAAAACAGAATTTTCTTTTGGAGGCTGGGTCCCTTGTAGTACCCTCATAATTTGTTCTTCCAGATCAAACGGCCAGTGAAAGATTTTATCTGGAAGTTTTCAGAAAGTTGTGTCAAAACCTGTGAAAGAAACATCTCTGATGAGTGAGACTGAGCACTTTTTCTTGTGTCTGTTGGATGCCAATATGTCTTCTTTTGAGAAGTGTCTATTCATGTCTTTTGCCCACTTTTTAAAGAGCTGTTTGTTTTTTTCCCTTTGGTGAGTTTGAGTTCCTTGTAGATCCTAGATGTTAGGCCTTTGTCAGACATACAGTTGGAAAATATTTTTTCCCATTCTATGAGTTGTCTCCCTGCTCTCTTGATGGTTTCTTTTGTTTTGCCAAAGCTCATTAATTTGATGAGGTCCCACTTTTCTATTTTATTTCTTAAGGTATTGGCCTTTAAGGTTCTCAATAGGAATTGGTTCCCAGTTCCAATTTCCATAAGGGTGTCTCCTGTGTTTTCTAAGATTCTATAGTTTGGGGTGGGGCTGGCAGTTGAGGGAAACTGCTAAGGGAGGGAGGGGCACATTTCATCAACAAGGGTACCTGCATTATCAATGTTTATATACCTAACCCTGAATTGTACTCCACATCTTTATAATACCAATTTTTTTAAAAGAAACATTTCAATGTGTGGCAGACAGGTTACTGGTTCTTCCACCATGACAACATACCTGGCCACACTGTGCCAAGTGTTCACCAGTTTTGGACCAAAACCAGTGTAGCCCCCATTCCCTGCCCTCCTTATTCACTCAGATGAAAAAATGTCCTCAAAGGGAAATGTTTTGCAGATGAAAGAGAGGTGAAACACAAAAATGCAGGAGCACTAAAAGGCACCAAAATTGACAAATTTAAAAACTGTTTGGACCAAAAAAACAGTTTTGTAAAAAGCATCTCAGTGGGTGTGTGGCATCAAATGGAGAGTAACCTGAAGGTGACCACAGTTTAAACATGTGAGAACAAATACAGTCTTTAATGAATACATTCCATTTTGGGGAGTTTTCCTCCTACTGTGTCTTCTTAAGTCACCACCTAGTTGAGCCTTGTTGGGGAGAGCACTGAGCTATACCCGCAGCATGGCATGAGTGGAGACCTGGAGGTGGAGAGGGAGGAACTTGGCCAGGAAGGGAAGCCCCACCCCACACATCCCCAAGGGATGACCCACAGCTCAGCATCCGCATCCAAAGGGGAGAAAGTGGAAGCAGGTTGTGCTCAGACTGGACCTGAAAGCCTGCACCCGAGGCTAAACACAGGAACCCCTGGTGACACCAAGGCTTATGACCAGGTGTATCTGATTGTGTCGATAGCTGCCTCTGTGACCACTCTAGATGCCAGCCAGAGTCTCATGGAAAGGGGCTGTGGGGGATCTGGGGGTAGCAAGTACTTATACCCAACTCCAGGCCCATGCCCAGCAATGACCTGGTGTCCAGATGGGAATATAGGATGGACAAGACTTTGAAACAGCCCTGGAAATTCTAGAAAACAACTGTAGCTTGGTGAGCTGTGCAGATGCATGTGTCTCATGGCAGGTATGAGTTTCAGGGTAGCAGGATTCCATTCTCTGCCTCCTACTGTTACAAGCTGTATTCCTGAAGTGGTCTCTTGACTTTTATCAGGATTAACTCAGGAAGGCTTCTGGTGCTTGTTCAAGTGCCTACCTCTCAGTGTTTCAGTGGAGGTAGGCCTGGCACCTGGGACCTGCCTCAGGGCAACTCCCACCATTAACTCATAGAATGTCACTGCTAATTCCATGCATTTCTCTCCTGTTTCTGCCAAGACAAGCTACCATAGGTGTCTCAGCTTCAGACAACACAGATGGGTTGTCTCACTGTCCTGTAGGTCAGAAGTCAGAGTGGGCTCCCCTGGGTCCTCTGCCTTGGACCTCCGGGCTGAAATCAAGGGTGCAGCACTGCACTTCTCACAGAAGGCTCCAGGAAATATCACGCACCCTAGTCAATCCAGTGTGGGTGGAATTCAGTCCTGGGGGTGGAAGAACTGAGTCCGTTTCTCACTGTCAGCTGGGTTTTTGCTTGTAGAGGTTCCCAGGTTCCTTCTCAGGGTCCCCATGGTCCCCTGCAGCAGGGAGTTGAGATACCCTTGCACATGGAGTACCTCTGTCTCTCTGTGCCTCCAGCCCAGGCAAGTTCTCTGCTTTTAGGGGTACCCGTGATTAAATAGAGTCCACCTGAATAATCCAGGATGATCTCTCTATCAAGTTCATATCCTACATCACATCTGTAAGTCCTTTTCCCGTGGAAGACTGGGTACGTGCAGCTGACAGGGACTGGGGTGGCATCGCCAGGCCATCCCACTGACCACAACCTGCAGGGGTGGATCACATGATAGGCTGCAAGGAGGTCTCAAGAAAAGAGTCTACAATGGGGCCACCATTGAGAAACACTCCCTGGTCCCTGAGATGCCAGGACAGCAAGTTTCTGATGGAGTCTGGGAACTTGGGTAGTTGGCTTATGTGCCAGCTTATTCTACAAAGGGATGTTGTCCATATTTCAAGACCGAGGTTTTTAAGGACATCGTGAGAGAATGTGGTGCCTTGCGGGAATCTTTGGAAAAAATCAAGAAGATGCAAATGGTGGTAGGAGACACTTTAAGAAACACTCCATCTAATTAAAAACTAACGCATCACGAGGGACACTGTCTCCCAAGATTTGTGCTGCAGCTTGAGTTAAATTCCTGCAGGGGTGAGTCACCGGTCTTTTGTCAACAGCAGTAGGTGTCTCTGCTGCTACTGGTGGGCAAAAATGAGACAGCAGAGGACAGTGTTTTGGGGGGTTAAGCGGTGCCTTGGTTTGCATTCAGATGAATTTCCATGAAAGGAAGAAAAGGTTACATTCACTTCCCAAAACTGATTTTTATATGAAAGGTAAAAATGAACTTATCTTTTCATTAGCATCTATCGTAAATGTCAGATGTCTCAAAAATCATCCCCTGATAATAGTATTTTAGTGGCACATCCTAATTTAATACATTCCAAAAAATCAGGACAAAGAACTTTGACATGAGATGTTTCTAAATGTTTTTAGTCTTGCTTTTATCATATTTGCTAAATATCTGGAATAAGAAGTTTAAACTGACTAAACATAATTAAAAAGAAGACTTTTTAGTATATGAGAGAAAATTAAAATGTAGATTTTATAATTGTATATGTGGGATGGACTTTGAGTGCAAATTTTGCCGTGCTGTGGTGTGATACTTATATGACTTGACAAAGATGTCTCCTTGACCAGACAGTGCCCTGGCTCTTCCGAGTCCTCCTCTGCAAGTGGCTGTGACCTTGGCTCACTTGCCAGACCTTGCTCAGCCTAGATTTGGCAAGAATCCTGCTAAGTCAGTTTAGAGAGAAACACTACCTCTCTGAAGTCTCCTCTTGGTAATTTTCCACTCACAGAACCCATGCCCTGTTTCTTGGCTATAAAAACTCACTTCTTATTGCATTTGTAATTGAGTTGAATCTCTTGCTTCTATTGCAATAGTCCTGAGTAAAGTCTCTCTTGTCATTTTAACACATATTAGATCATTTTTATTTTCCTTCAGCAACATTATGTGGAGTAGGTTGGTATGCTTATAGTTGGAATGCTTCTGTAAAAATGAAAAGATGATATGCTTATGACAATAATTTTTTTTCATGAAGCTGGTTTAAACTGTTTGTTTTTTAATAGAAAACTTCCAGAACAATCTCATCTCATAATCAGGAACTACCATTGAACTAAAAGTAGTGCATTTACCTTTGCAAAAACCCAAGCATCACATCATCTTCATTCAATGATACAGATGCTGAATAAGGGAGAGAAGTTAAATGGCTTTCCTGAAATTATGAGCGTGTAATTTATCTAAATGTATAAATGCATATTTATGTGCATGTGTATTTGTATTTATAGTCATTTAGTTAGTTATATTTGTATTTTCCCAAAGCCAATGTTGAGGAATTCCAAACAAGATATTTGAGAAGAGATGGTTCAGAAAAGGAACCTATAGCATGGATCATTTTATTAAATAAATTTGGCTATTATCTAATAGAGTCCTGGCAAAAAGTAAAAAAAAAAAAAAGTCAGTACCACTTCATGGATGCAGAGAAGGCTCAGAGCATGGATCACAAGTCAGCAGACAGCCAAGGCAGTCCAAGGAGATGGAGACCTGAGGGGTTCCCGAAGTAGAACGACAGCAAACAGGCAGAAAACCTCCAAGAAATCATGTATTTCTACACCGAGTTGGATTTGCACAGATCCAGACAAGCCGGAATGTGCTTTAGGAAGTTCTATTTCATTGCTGCTCTTATTATTATTTGGATGAAATTGATAGAATGCTAAACCTGGAGTGGCAAACTTGGACTTAAATTCTAACTAGTTCATTAACCCCTTGGACAAACATGGACGAATTTCTGAAGTCCTCTGTGACTCCAGTTCCTCGTCTTCAAACTAGAGCTAAAAAGGATCCTTCACACTGCCTTCCTGATAAGTAAAGAAAATGATTTATTAGGAATGCATTTTGCACAGTGCTTAGTATAAAAAGAAGTAACTATTAACAACTCCATCTCCAAGTTCCTACTTCAGTCTTTGTTACCTATCCGGTTTCAGTCCAGTTGTCCTTCAGTGTCTTCAGGGGATAGGTCCCAGGACTCCCTTCCAATATGGATATTCAAGTGTACTCAAGTCCCTTGTATAAGATGGTAGAGTGTTTGCCTGTAACCTACACACACGTTCCTGTATTCTTTAAATCTGCTCTAGATGACTTGGAATATCTGATGCTTTGAAGATAGTCATTATGCTGCATTGTTTAGGGAATAATAATAAGGGAAAACAGTACATGTTCACCTCAAATGCAGTATTTCTTTCCAAATGTTTTCCATCCACAGTTGTTTGAATCATTAGCTGCAGAACCCACAGATACAGGTCCACTGAATATTGGCATATGGTGGAGATATTGTGAGCTTGGTTTCAGACCACCACAATAAAACACCCATTTTGGGGGTTTCTTAGCACACAGGAAATTTATGTATACCCTGTACAGTAATCTGTTCAGTGTTCAAAAGCATTATGTCCAACAAAGTGTAGATAACTTAGTTTGAAGATACTTTATTGCTAAAAAAGGCCAACGATTATCTAAGCCTTCAGCGAGTCATAACCTTTTTGCTGAGGGAGGATCTTGCCTTGACATTGATGGCTGCTTACTAATCAGGATGGTGGTTGCTGAAGCTCGAGATTTGTAAGATAATTCCTTAAAATAAGATGACAGTGATGTTTGCCTCATAGATGGACTCTTCTTTGCATGAAAGGTTTTTCTGCAGCATGCCATTTTGTTTGATCATGCTACCCACAGCAAGACTTCATTTAAAATTGAAGTCAACCCTCTCCAACCCTGACACTGCTTTATCAACTAAGTTTATAAAGTATTCTCAATCCTTTGTTGTCATTTCAACAATGCTTGCAGTATTTTCACCATGAGCTTTCATCTCAAGAGACCACTTTCATTGCTCATCCATGAGAAACAAGATCACACCCACTCAGGTTTGAACAAGAAATTGCAGAAATTTGGTCTTATCAGGCTCCACTTCTGGTGCTCATTCTCTTGCTATTTTTACCACATCAGTAGTGCCTTCCTCCACTGAACTCCTCAAAGTCAACCATGAGGGCTGGAATCAACTTCTTCCAAATCACTCTTAATGTTGACCTACTCGCATAAATAGCAAATGCTCTTAATGACATCTGGAGTGGTGAATCCCTTCCAGAAGGTTTTCAGTATACCTTACCTAGGTCCGTCTGAGGACTTGCTATCTATGCAAGCTATTACCTTGCAAAATGTATGTCTTAATAAGACCAGAAAGTCGGAATCACTCCTTGATCTATGGGCTGCAGATGAATGCTGTGTTCTCAAAAATATCAATCACCTTGTCCATCTCCATGAGTGCTCCTAGGTGGCCAGGTACTTTGTCAATGAGCAGGAATATTTGGAAATAATTTTTTTTTTCCCTGAGCAGTATGTCTCAACAGTGGACTTCAGATACTCAATAAACCATCCTAGAAATAGACGTGTTGTCTCTTAGCTTTGCTGTTCCATTTACAGAGCACAGGCAGAGTAGATTTTGTATCATCTTTTTTGTTTGTTTGATTGGTTGCTTTTTCCATTTTTATTTTAGATTCAGGGGGTGCACATGCATGTTTGCTACAGAGACCTACTGTGTAGTGATGGGACTGAGATTTTGCATGACTCTGAAGAGTCCTGGCATTTTCAGAATGGTAAATGAGCACTGGCTTCAACTTTAAGCCATCAGCCACAGGCATGAGCCCCCATAAGAGAGTCAGCCTGTCCTTTTGAAGTTTAGGGATGACCCCTTTCCTTCAACCTCACTAACCAACCTCTACCAGCTTCCAGCTTTTCCTCTGTAGCTTCCTCGGCTCTCTCTGCTTCATAGAGTTGAAGAGAGTTCAAGAGTTCTGTCCTTGCTCTGGATTAAGCTTTGGTTAAAGAGAATGTTGTGACTGGTTTGATCTTCTGTCTAGATCACTAAAACTTTTTCCATGTCAGTAGTAAGGCTGTTCCACCTCCTTATCCCGCTTGTGTTTTGTGTTTTCAGAAGTAGCACTTTCGATTTTCTTTAAGAATGTCTACGTTGCACTCACAACTTGGCTGAATGTTGGGCCAAGGAGATCTTGTTTTCAGCTTATTTTGACTTCTGGCCTCTCTTGGCTTTCGATATGCCTTCTTCACTAAGCTCTATCTTTTCTAGCTTTTGATTTACAATGAGACACATTCAACTCTTCCTTTCCCTGGAACACAGAGACCATGGAAGGGTTATTAATTGACCTAATTCAATATTATTGTGTCTCAGGGAATAGGGAGCCTGAGCAGTGGGAGAGAGACAGGGAAATGGCTACTCAGTGGCACAGTCAGAACCCACACAACAGTTATTGATTAAGTTCACTGTCTTATATGGGTGTGGTTCATGGCACCCAAAACAATGCAGTAGTGACATCCAAGACCACTGATTATTGGATATATAACAATACTAGATATATACTAATAATGAAAAAGTTTGACATATTATAAGAATTTTCAAAATGAGACACAGAGACATGAAGTGAGCACAGACTGTTGGAGAAATCGTACCCACAGGATTGCATGATGCAAGGCTGCCTTGATCTTCAATTTGTAAGAAATGCAGCACCTGCGCAGAGCAGTGACACGAAAGTCAATAAAACAAGGTGCACCTATGCTCCTCAAGAGCTTGATCTCCCAGTCCGGGACTTAATCCAGCCCCTCCACTGATAGAAGAAAGCCCACGTGGAGGGAGGCTTTGTGTGTTAGGAAAGCTCGGTTTCCTGCCAGAGGAGCACCTCTCTGCCTTTGAGTGGAGGAACCTGAAGACCTCCCCACCAGGTGGGATGGCAAGAGGCCCGTGACGGTTGAATCCTTTGTGGTCCTGATAGCAGCAGGTGTGTCTTTGGGGTATGGTGGGGCAGAGCCTCAGTGTCCTGGGGGTTAATCTCAGCTCAGCCCCAGCTTCTCCACTTAGTTTGATTTGACCTCAGCCTAACCATTATATATCTTCCAATTATCATGCATCTTTATACTTTGGTTTCTTTACATGTAAAATGAAATTTATAATCAAACTTAGCAGTGTAGGGATTAAATATGGTCATTCAAATCATAGTCCTAGCACAGTCAGAAAAATGAGCCCGGGAGCAGGGTGTTTGAAGGACTGGCTTGTGATAACCAACCTGTTCTGGTACTTTGCATCCTCTCTGTGAGTTCCCACCATCCTCTGAGGTGTACACTATCATCTCCTCATAAAGGAGGAAGAAACTGGGATGCAGGAAAATGAAAGTCAACTAAAGAATCCCAATTCACCCTGGATGCCATCCTGCATCACCCCCATGGCTGCTTGTTAACCTTGTAACTCCCCTCCAGGAGACGACTTCATAAGTTCCCCTGTTAGGCTCTGGTATGTGTGTGAGTGTCTTGGTGCCGCCTGTGAATTGGGAGTGGACAGGGTTGATGCAGGCCACCTTGTTGTCACCCTGTCCCCATGGTGAGAATAAGGAGGACGTGGCAGCTGAGGCCATGACCCACCGAGCAGGCTGGTCACTGTAACCATGGCTACTTGGGGAAGTGGAGATGATGCTGCTTCTTCCATGGTCATCTGCCCTCAATTGAGGAAGATTAGTATCTCATCATCTTTACTGAGGATAGCCAGTTGCCAGGAATCCTCTGCTTATTTTGAAACTCTCTCTATGCTTGGTGAGTGGTGGTTTAGATATAGATGAAGTTTACATGCAGATGAAGTTTCATGTAGATGAAGTTTCTACATCACATAAATACTTGTATTGCAATGAGTCTGTACACTGTTACAGAACATCTGCATGACAGTTGCTCAGCCAATATTGTAAGACTTGAAAAATGTAGAATAAGATAGTGTCTGTAAATTGCTCATTATTATAAAGTAACTAGTGACCAAAACTCAATGTGGATTTGATTAATTGAGCTAAGGTGTCATCATTTAGGGCAAAGTTACTTAGATTTAACTTCAGAAACTGTGAAATTATTATTTTTTATTTCTGGTATAAATTTACTTTTAAGTCTTTTTGTTCCAAAGCCAAATTCAGAAATGAAATTTAATCTTAATAATTTAGTTACAGTTAATTGCAGTTTTCATGTAACTAAATCATGACACAATGAAACCTAGTAAAAGTATTAAATAATTACAGAGTAAACTAATCAGATAAGTAATAAAATAATCCTAGCAAGGATTCTAAAATTAAGATGACAGAGACGCTCTGTCATGATTAAATGTGGCAGGCCAGATATAAAAACAACTAATTACATGCAAAAATGACCATTCTTGCTATGTTTAGGATAGTTATCGATTTTTTTAACTATTGATTCACACACATAAGCATAAAAACACAAAACAGGTACCTTTTTGACATCACCTTGTAAATCAAATGATTCAGACACCAATGGTCTTACCTACAAAGAGAGCAGGAAGGCCTCATATTTTTGCCCTTACTTTGGTTTATCATGCATAATTTCTGCATGTTTCTACACCAGGTTTGGCAGTGTTCCTCCTGCTGTTTGGGGCAAATCAAAAGCTACAACACAAAAGCAGACAAAGAAGTAGAGAGAAAATCTCAAGTTTTGTTCAGCAGCTCCAAACATGAAACAACAGAAACACTCCAAAGTCTACATGACGGATGCTATGATGAACCCCGGAGAGCAGACTCAGAGCAGGCTCTGAAATACACAAGCCAAAGATGCCAATTAGCTTTTTCACAGGTGGTCACCACTGGGTTGAGGCATGTGCAATGTTAGGAAATGTGCTGCCCACTTCATGTTTCAGTTGGCATGAAAGAAATAGAATACGGATCGAGGTCAGAAGCAGGGAGAATACTGATATGCCAAGAGCACCCCAGCTGCTCCAAAGGGTTAGTGAGCCTATTAAGCATTTTTTGAAATGGAGGAGATCAAGGAGATGACTTTTCCACTTGGAACAGGGGTTGCAGCTGGTGCTTCAAAGCCATGTGAGATAAGAAAGAGGGGGTCGGCAAGGGAATATAAACGCCTCTCTTTCAAAATAAAATTTGGTAGAATTTTTATTCTCCTGTGATCTATCTGCACACACAATTCCTGAGACCTTTCTGATTCAGTGATCTAATAAAACAATTCTGACACCACATGTTACCTGCTTCTTGTTATTTCTCGTTATCTGCCATCCTCTCTTGGTCCAAACCACAAATGTTTATTGAGTAGCTCTCATCTGCATGGGATGGTGAAGTGATGTACAGGACAAGGATGGAAGTGACAAGATGCCTCTGTCTCAGATGGATTTTCATAATAACACAAAAGCCCTGTGCCACTCACAGCCAGGATCAGAAGAGCACAGGCTGAGAACCTGACTTGGACATGAGCATCGGAGAGCCAGACCCACCCAGGTAGAGTGACTGTCCCACACTCATAGAGTGTCTTTGACTGTCACACACCTTCTTCCATCATCTACCTTCCATAATAGATTAGGTAGATGATAGATTAGATGGATGATTCATAGATGACAGATAAGTAGGTCATAGACAGATACATAAATAGATGAGATAGGTAGATGTTAGATTGGCTAGATGGTAGATAAATAGATAATATATGGATAGGTAGATAAATGAGATTATATAGATAATACATGATAAATAAATACATTATGATAGATGTTAGAAAGATGTTTGATAGACTTACAGCAGAATTATAAATGGACAGAGAGATAATAGATAGATAGATGACATATCTCAGATTAATAGACGAGGGATACAATAGGTGATAGAACACAGAGAATTGTGGACGCTATAGCTTACATATGGATCAGAGATCAAAGGGAATTTTCTTTGTTTCTGAGGGTGAACTTTCACCATACTGAAGAATCAAACGTTATCTGCAATATTTCATTTCTTTTAATAAAACTGTAAGGAGGATATGAGATGATGTTAGCAACTGTCAACTCTGGGGTGGATATGAGGCATTTATACCATTCTTCGCTCCTCTCTCTGTTTTAAAATTGTGGTTACCCACCATCTTACAACTTTTAAGCAAACGCGTTCTTCCAGAATAATTTAGTTTTTTCACATCTGCCCGCAATTAAAGTACTTTCATCTGCCACACATCAAAGAAGAGCTTTCTAGGGAGAATTGTTTCTAGAGTTTTCCTTCCCTGTCATATCCATCTTCCATCAGAGAGCTCCCAGCTTCAAGCATCTTCCATCGCAGTGGGAGGCATGGGTCAGAAGAGGGAAGGGATGTCCTATGCCGTACTGTATCACTCAGAGGGACATAATGCACAGCCCACACAAACAAGGAAAGAGACTTTAACATGCAACCAATCAAAGGGCTAGGCTAGACAGGAAGGAGTGGTGTGGCTTGTAGCCTAGAAATTATAGGCTGGTTTAGAAGCCCTTACTCATGAGGCTACATGGATGAGCTTGTCTTCTGAAAATAATGTTTCGAGAAGGGAGAACAGCCACAACCTGTACTGTGAAAACTTAATGGAATCAATACATTGAACAATCTGGCAATGGATGTTTCTGCTGACAAGTTGTGTTTTGTTTTGTTTTGTTTTGAAACAGGGTCTCACTGTGTTGCCCAGGCTGGAGTGCGGTGGTGCAATCATAGTTCACTGCAGCCTCAATCACCTATACTCAAGCGACCCCCACCTCAGCCTCCTGGGTAGCTGGGACTACAGGTGTGTGTCACCAAGCCTGGCTTGTTTTTAAAAAAAATGTAGAGATGGGGTCTCGCTATGTTCCACAGGCTGGTCTGAAACTGCTGGCCTCAAGGGATCCTCCCATCTCGGCCTCCCAAAGTGCTGGGATTACAGATGAGAGCCACTGTGTCTGACCTGAAATGCTCTTGAGATAAAAGTTACCCAAGAATGAGGCCAACTTCCACTAGTCCAGCATTTGATCCGAAGTCTGACCCGAGGGAGAGAACACCCACTTAAACTCCTTCATCCTGTCTTTGAGGAAGGAGAGATGCAAAGAGGTTCCCAGCACCTATCCTCCACCCACTGGGCCCGCCAGCTTTCTATGTCCCCTGAGAACCCCGCCAAGGGCCTTCGTGAGCCTTGACTATTCAGAGGTCTCTGCTGTGGCCCTGTCCAAGAGGTGAGCAACAGCCTGGCGGGAATCCAGGTGGGAGGCACCGGAAACAGAGTCCATTTAATGCTTTGCAGCCTCACGAATTTTACACCTTTGCAAATGTGTGTGCCCTGCTGACCCGGGGTACCAGGCTGCAGGTGCAGATTTAATTCTGATGTGTTGGCTGCAGTTGCCCACAATCACCCCCAGGGACGCTACATCTCTGACTTCAACGGGCATGCCCATTCCAGGAGCAGGCACTCATTGTTGATGAGGCCAGGCACCCTTCATGCACGTGGCAGCTTTTGTGTTTGACTGACTCTTTCCTTTTGTATATGTCTGTGGCCTTGGCTGGAAGGCAGGGGATATTCTGTTGGGAAGGCAGAGTGACTCATGGTACTGGGGTCCAGCTGGGCCTCCAATGCCTCCCTTATCAGACCTAAACATTAGATGACCTTGGTTGCCAATCCACACCTCCCTGTATCAGTTTTCTCATGTGTAATGAGTAGGACAGTGACCCTCATCCCTGTAAAGTCCCCAGCACTGTGCCAGACACTAGGACCGTGAATCCTGCATGTGATCACTTTTAGGAATAATGACAACAGCAAGATGGCAGTAGAGTCATGGCTGTGGTAGTGTTTTGTTGTGTGTAGCTGGAAGAACAAAATCATAAGGAGAAGTGCTGGTGGGATGGGGACATGGACATCCCTGGGGAGAGGGCCGTTACCCTCCACAGTCTCGCACACAGACATCACGCACTATCCCAAAGCTGGGATGAGAAAACCATGTAACTAACAGGCCACCTGCAGGGGCTCCTGTCTTCCAGAGAGGTGGCCAATGCCCCTCCTTGGATGACACCTTTGGGAGCATGGGAGACATTCTGAGTAAGAAACACGAGGAACCTCTCTTCTCACCTCTGTTACCACAAAGGGTCTCTATGGAAAAAGTCATGACAGCAAAGGCTGATGGATGGCTGCCCCTGAGAGGAGCAAGAAAAGGTGGGTGGCGAGCTGGGGTGGAGGCGCATTGATGGTGTCACCCAATGGAGTCTGGTATCATGTGGGTGAGGGAGAAGCCCTCTGAAGGGACAGGGTGTTGGTCAGTCCCAGGGACCTTGGGTGGTGAGGCCAGATGATGAACTTGACACAATCACAAGACCCCCACAGACCATGGGAGGTGGGAGGGGTGGGTAAGGCAGACTCGGTGGTTCTCGGTGAAGTGTATAGAGGCCATGTATTTGGCGTGGTGTCTCAGGCACAGTGACATCCTGCAGCGCTAGCTAGACTGGGAGGCAGACGCCAGCCAGCTGAGGGCCAACACCTTCCATGAACAAGGGTGTCTAGTGCTCTGCTCAGAGACCACATTTTGTGTTCCCTTTTCAGATTGAGGCTTTGAGATGTGACAACTAATTTCCCTTCATAAGGGAGGGCAGGCCACCACGTTTATGGCTCTATCCCAATCCCCAGCCACCCCATAGACCTTTCCTGGCAACCTCACCTGTGGGTCTGTTAGTGCCTCAACCCTCATGTAGGAACCCACACAGCCTCCTGCTGCTACAGGATGTATAAATGGGTAGGGACAAGGAAAGCCTCTATTTGATGACTGAACAGCCACAATGAGGCATCAGAATGATGAGTCCTGAATTCACAGTAGCCAGTGCACAGTCCCCTGTAGAATGCACCACTGGGCTGAGTTCTAGGGTCTACACCTTTGCTTCTCCAAAACCACCATCTTTCCAACCTCAACACTCAGATATACCCCCTTCTCTTCTAAAATGAAGAAACTTTGGGAATGGCAGGAGAACCAGGCTTGGCCTGCGATATGAGAGGACAGGCATCATTGTAGAAAAAGGCTGGGTCTTCACAAGAACCTGACCTGCGCTTGCTTCTCTTTATTTTGTTTGGCCCACCACCTTTTGAAGGGAGGAGCAGCAGTAGCATGGAGTCTTCCAGCCCGTGACGGTTTAGTGTGTGGATATAAGATCGCATGAACAACAGTTGAACAACTGAAAATAATAATACCCATACCCAGCCAGGTGCAGTGGCTCAAGCCTGTCATCCCAGCACTTTGGGAGACCAAGGTGAGGGGATCACCTGAGCCCATGGGTTCGAGAACAACCTGGGCAACTTGATGAGACCTCATCTCTACAATAAATCAAAAAATAGCCAGGTATGGTAGTGCATGCCTGTTGTTCCAGCTACTTGGAAGGCTGAGGCAGAGACCACAGGTCAACACTGGGGTGGCTGTGAGCATGCCACTGCACTCCAGCCTGAATGATGAAGTGAGATGCCACCCCCTCCAAAAAAAGAAAGAAATACAGTAACATCTGAACATTGAGAGATGTAGGGCAGACCCTGAGTCCAGACTTTGGAAGACAATCACAGCAATGGAAAACCAGGATTGGTCCCTGAGGCCACAGGCACACTTGACCAGCACTGACAGTCAGAGACTCAGTGTGGAGTGGTTTTTTTTCTCTTCTTTTCTTTTCTGTTTTATTTCACTAACTTTAGCAAGTACAAATGATTTCTGATTACCTGCATGCACTGCACAGTGGTGAAGAAATCTGGGTTATGAGGGTACCCACCACCCCACTGGTGCCCACTGCACCCAACAGGTGATGTTTCATCCCTCCATCTCTTCCTGCCCTCCCTCTCTTGCCTCTCCAATATCTGCTGGACCACTCTCTGGGCCTTTGCCCCTTAGTTTAGCCCCCACTGATGCTGAGAATGTGTGGTGCTTGGTTTGCTGTTCCTGCTCTGCTTCACTCAGGATGATGGTCTCCAGTTCCATCAAAGTTGCTGCAAAGACATTAGCTCATACTTTTATGACTGAATAGTATTCCATGCTGTGCATATGATATATTATATATATACCATATACCAGTGTGCCAAAAAAGTATACACATTTTAACTGATGTTATCTGTGTATTATGCTTCAAAGTTGAATTACAATGGCAATGTGTAGTGTGATGTTTGCCCGGCCATACTTCCGCCATTATCTTTGATTGTCTTGCCTGTCACATGGTGGTGCTAGCATAC
>JAPVLO010002742.1:0-49798 GCA_027257055.1 Cephalopachus bancanus | reverse complement strand
GGCGGAAGGATCGCCGGAGCCCAGCAGGTCGAGGCTGCAGTGGTCGGGAGCGGCTGCTGCACTCCAGTCTGGGCGACAGAGTGAGACTCCAACTCAAAAAAAAAAAAAAGAAAGGAATAGGAGGAAGGATGGCAGGGTTGGGTGGAAGGAAGGGGGAAGCAGGCTTTGGCACTATGTGGGCCTCTGCAGTGGCCATGGCTGGCGGCGGGAGGGAGTGGACCGTCCACAGAGGGCCTGTTCGTTATTCTGGGTGACGTCAGCTCTCTGCTGCCAGCCTCTGCGTGATCAAATCTGCCCTCGTTATCCCACGGCTCAGAGGCTTTTAAGCTCCCCCCGCTCATTCCAGTGCTCAGGGCTGACCCCTTTCAATATTGCCCTGAGGCCACAAAATCGGGAGGGGCCCTCTGAAGCCAGATGGCCACGTGTCTGCCAAGCACACTGGACTCTTGGCTAGAATCACCTGGGCCCCTCCGGCTCAGTGGGCAGTTAGAAGGAAGTGGGAAGACCCAGAAGAGTTGGCTCCAGGCAGACCCTCTTTCATCTGCTAGACATTTGCTGAGCACCTGCTGTGTGCCAGAAACTCAGCAGTGAACCAGGAATTTAGAGTATAACAACATTAGGTAGCTGTTAGTCATTATGGCAGGGCTGCATTTTTGTGTGTGTGAGGCATAGATTCTAAAGAGGGGTGGAATAACTCACATTTCTATAAAGTCAGAGTTAGTTCTAGAAGTCCCCTCAAGTGCCTGCTTTTTGTACATACCTTATGATATTAACATATGTTTTTTGATTCAGTTCAGAAAGGCCATTTCCCTCTTTTAGCTCTTTTGTTGACCACTGGGTGAATTAATGGGCTTGCACTTTTGGACCGGCTTGAACAAAAATAGCACTGCCCAAAATACTAGGACCAAGTGGTTCTGATGGTCCATCAGGATGCAAAGGCTGGGCACAGGGCCCGGTCCCAGAAGGAACTGAGCACTCGCTCAGTTTGCAGGGGCTTGAACTGGGGGATGGACCTCATTGGACAGTGATGCCTTTGGTTGTCCCAGCCGACTCTGACACCCTGTGGTTGATCCTGAATGCAACAGACAACCACGGGAGGGTTTACACTGCCAGAGGACAGGATCCAAATCAAGAGGATTTTATTTTACATAATTTAATTTAATTTATTCGAGTCAGGGTCTCACTCTGTCACCCAGACTGGAGTGCAGTGGCATGATCACTGCTCACCGCAGCCATGAGCTCTTGGGCTCAAACGATTCTCCTGCCTCAGCCTCCTGAATAGCTGAGACTACAGGTGTGAGTCATCACTCCCAGGTAATTTTTTTGTTAGAGACGAGGTGTCACTATGTTGCCTAGGCTGGTCTCGAGCTCCCGGGCTCCTACCTCTGTCTTCCAAAGTGCTGGGGTTACAGGCATGAGCCACTGTGCCCCCCCTGTTTTACTTTCTTTGACTGCAGTACAAACACAACATGAACGCCACCCTCTTCACCATGGTTTAGTGCACGGGCGCGCGGAGTCGAGTGCGCTCACGCTGCCGTGCCCCTCCCAGCCTCCATCTCCAGAGCAGCTTCATCTTGCGACACGGAAGCTGGCCCCGTGAAACGCAGCCTGCCCACTCCTCCTTTGCCCAGGCCTGTGGAACCAGCATTCTACTCTCCGTCTCTAGGAGTCTAACGATGTGAGGTTCCGCATACTTGTCTTTTTTGTGACTGGCTCATTTCCCTTGGCATTAGGCCCTCCGGGTCCCCCACGCTGCAGCCTGTGAGGGAGGGAGATGGCGAGTGTGACCCCCAGCTTCTGACTTGAGTTCCTGGGTAGATGCGGGGACTGTGTTGGAGACTGAGGACTCTGGAGAAAGGGCACCCTTGGGCGGTGGTTGGGGTCAGTGTGGAAGGAAGGACACAGGCTCTGTTTTGAGTGCCTCTGAGCCATCCAACTGGACACAGTCAGTAGGATGTGGATATCTTGTTTTTCTATAGCCGTGTTATGCATTACCCCAAATGTGTGACAAAAGCAACATCCATGGCTTTGTTTTTGTCTCATGATTTTCACTGTGACACATGGCATTCTGGGTTAGAAATTGTGGCGTGGCTTGGCTGGGCCATGCTGTTCCTCACAGCACCAGATGAAGCTGGTGAATGCCTTGGCGGGAGGGTCTCAGGTCTAGTGCCTCGGGTGGAGTGACTGGGGGGCTGGGCTCAGCTGGACCCTGAACAGAGCAGCCACACTGGGCTCTCCAGCATGGTGGTCTAGGCTAGTTGGACTTCCCGTGTGGTGGCTCGGAGCCCTAGACCTGACCTTCCGAGAGACTGGAGGTGGAAGTTTCCCGTCTCCTAAGGCCTGAGCTTGGGAATTGCATGGTGCAATTTCTGCCCTATTTCATTGGTCAAGCAGTGACAGTGTCCATCCAGATTCAAGGAAAGGGGTTGTAGGCCCACCTCTCAATGGGATGAGGAGCAAGAATTTGCAGCAAGAATTTGCATCTTTATACCTTAATAGCAGGCATAAAGATCTGGGCTTCGGGAAAGAGCTGCCATCTTCCCTCCTCCCTTTCTTCTCCTGTTTCTTCCCTTCTCCCCTCCTCTTCTTCCTTTTTTCCTTCCCTCCCTCCCTCCCCCACTGCCCCTCTTTCCCCTGTTTGAAACGTATCCACTGAGTGTCTACAGAGGACCGGGTACCGCTGTGAGTGATGAGGGTGCCCTAGTGACCAAGGTCACTGATCTTCCTCTTATGGGGCTTAAAAACCAGGCAACAGGACAAAACCAACAACTGAGCAAGAAAAACACCTTATGGTGACACGTGTCTTGCAGAGAAGTAGAAAAAGAGGTTGTGGAAGGTAGCTCTTGGGTGGCCATTTTTTTTTTTTTTTTTTGAGTCGGAGTCTCGCTCTGTCACCCAGACTGGAGTGCAGTGGCCGCTCCCGGCCACCGCAGCCTTGACCTGCTGGGCTCTGGTGATCCTTCCACCTCAGCCTTCCGAGTAGCTGGAACTACAGGTGCTCACTACCATGCCTGGCTGTTTTTTTTTTTTTTTTTTGAGTCAGAATCTCACTCTGTCGCCCAGATTGGAGTGCAGTGGCTGCTGGCTCCAGTGATCCTTCCGCCTCAGCCTTCCAAGTAGCTGGAACTACAGGTGTGTGCTACCACACCTGGCTAATTTTTTGATTTTATTGTAGAGATGAGGTCTCGCCAAGTTGCCCAGGCGGGTCTTGAACCCGTCGGCTCAGGCAATCCACTCACCTCAGCCTCCCAAAGCACAGGATTACAGGCTGAGCCACCGAGCCCAGCTAGGGCGGCCATTTTTAATCAGAAGGACCAGCTGGGCAGGAAGGCCTCTCTGAATGATGACGCAAGACAGGGAGGGGCTGGCCACACGTGCTCCAGACGGAGGGAACAGGTGGTGCAAAAACCCCGGGTGGGAGTGAGCTGATCTGGGTTGAGGAAGAGGAGGAAGGGTCTCGTGGCTGGGGCCACATGGGGAGAAGGGGTGAAGGGTGGTTAGGAATCAGCTTGCAGAGGGCTTTATAATCTCATGTAGGAGTGCGGGTTTTATTTTTTCTTTTCTTCCTTTTTATTTTTTTTGAGTCAGAGTCTCACTCTGTTGCCCAGGCTGGAGTGTAGTGGCACGCTCACAGTCACCCCAGTGTCGACCTGCTGGGTTCAGGTGATCCTTCCATCTCGGCCTTCCAAGTAGCCAGAACTATAGGAACACACTACTGTGCCCGGCCAATTTCATTTTTAATATTCTGGGAAGATTTGGAGGGTTTAATCAGGGCAGGGCATGATCAGATTTCCAAAAGGTTAGTCTTGGCTGGTGTGGTGGCTCATGCCTGTAATCCCAGCACTTTGTGAGGCTGAGGGGGAGGACTACTTGAGCCCAGGAGTTTGAGATCAGCCTGGGCAACATAGCCAGACCTCGTCTCTACAGAAATAAAAAAAAGAGCCTTGCCGTGGTGGTGTGCGACTGTGGTCCCAGCCACTCCAGAGGCTGAGGCAGAAGGACCCCTGAGCCCAGGTGGTCGAGGCTATGGTGCACGCCAGCACACTCCAGCCTGCATGACATAGTGATACCGCCTCGAAGGAAGCAAAAGGGGTGATGTGGCACCCGCATAGAGAACAGCCTGTCAGGGCGACAGTGTGAGCATGGAGACCACGGAGGAGGCCCCCGCCACGGCCCGGGTGGGAGGGGCTGGCTGGACGGGTGGAGGCAGGGCGTCACGGTGGACTGACGATGCTGCTTCGAGGTGCAAGTCGAGATGGCGGCGGGGGCGGTGATGAGAGTGCGAGGGAAGCCAGGAGGACCCCTGGTGCCGAGAGCGCCCCGAGGAGGAGGCTGCTGACGGTCGGGGGCTGCGGAAGGCGGGCTGAGTCCGGGATGCGTTTTAGACACGCAGGTCGCCAGTGGAAATAGGAGCATCCTGAGCGTGGTCCAGGCCGAGGCTTCGGTGGGGACGGGAGGGGCCGGCAGCCCGGGACGGGGCGAGAGCCCCAGCGCGCTCGCCGAAGGAACGAGGGGGCCCAGGCGTGAGCCCTGGCGCCGGCCGGCACCAGGAGGCGGAGCGGAGGGCGAAACCGCGAAGGAGACCGGGGAGAGCTGGCTGAGGGGGCGGGAGAGCCCCTGAGGCGGCCGCGGGTGGCGCGTCCGGGGGGAGGGAGCTGCAGTGGTCTCTCAGTAGCTGGGGGGCTTGGTTCCGGGACCTCCCTTCGTGGGTGCCACGTGCACGGACGCGCCGGTTCTTTAAAAGCGAAGAAAAAGGCTCGGAGTCCAGGTGAACCGGGTGCGCACAGTGCCTCGTTCAGGGCCACTTCCGGGCCGAAACGCCGGCCAGGGCTGCGGGCATCCCGAGGACTGACTTTGAAAGGGGGGGGCGGGGCAGGCTCTGCTTCCAAACTCCCTCCGGCGGCTCTTGCCGCGATGCAGCTGCGGGACGTTGGACCGAGGGTCCGAGTCCCCTGCGGGCTGTGGGCCTCCCGGGCTCCTTGCCACGTGGCCTCTCCGCGGGCCCTGTGACTCGTGCCCGGGCAGCTGGCTTCCTCTCCTGCGAGAGAGGGTAAGCAGGACGGGTAGCAGAGCTTTGGCCGCCTCATCTCGGAAGGGAGTTCCCCTGGCTTTTGCCGCATTTTGCGGACTGGAGGTGAGTTGGCTGGGTGTGGTGGCTCCTGCCTGTGGTCCCAGCACTTTAGGAGGCCAGGGTGGGAGGACTGCTTGAGGCCAGGAGTTCGAGACCAGCGTGGGCAACGTGGTGATCCCTCCTCTCCACAAAAGAAAAAGGAGGAGGAGGAGGAGAGAAAGAAGAAGAGGGAGGAAGACGGGAGGGAGGAGGGGAGAGGGAGGAGGCGGAGGCGGAGAAGGGGGCAGTTGCTAGGTTCGCCGCACTCGGGGAGGGGACTGCTCGGGGTGGCTCCAGGAGCCGGGACCCCTGCAGGCCGCCCTGAGGCCGCCTGCCACGGGGCGGGGATGGGGGAGCCTGCAGCCGCACGCAGCCTGAAGGCGGCCGGCCCAGGGCCCCGCTGCGCAGCCCTGACGTCAGGATCGGGGGGCGCGGGAAGAGGCTGAGACGAGGGGCCAGTGTGTGGGTCCCACGCACGCACGGGTGACAGGTCGCCGCTTCCGGGTTTGCAGGCTGAGTTCCCACGTTACTCGCATGGACGCCCTCTCAGCGGGTGCCGGTGTCCCCCCTCGCAGACGGGGAGACTGAGGCTGGGCGAGGGCTGAGAGACAGTGGGTTCAGAAGCTTCCCTCCGGACGGGGTGCGGGGGGCCGGAGAGAGGGGCGGGCCGGGCTCCGTGGAGCTGGGAAACGCTGTGCGGAGTCTCCTCCTCGCTGGACACGCGCTGGGGTCCGAGGGCGCCTCCCGGGCGGCTGGGCAGCTGCTCGCCGCGACGGGCCGTCTCCTCCTCTCTTGCAGCTCTGGATACCCCCTGCCTTCGGCTGCCGCCCTGAGTATGACAACGGCCTGGAGGAAATTGTCTTTGGCTTTGAACCCTGGATAATTGTGGTCAACCTGGCCATGCCCTTTTCTATTTTCTACCGAATGCACGCAGCTGCCTCCCTCTTTGAGGTCTATTGCAAGATATAGCCTGGGTCCACAAGAGCCCCAGGGGACGGCCAACAAGGGACTGCATCGGAGCCACCTGGAAATGGCCAGGTTGGGCAAATATTGCCTGACAAATATGAGAAGGGCCCCCTTTTGTCTGCAAAGATTGTGTTTCCTGTGGGCTGGGGTTGACCACTCTCTTAATGGATGTAAACAAGGAAGATCAAAATCCATGAGGGTGGCTGAAATCTGTCCTTGGTTAACTAATCCTAATCAAACCCCAGTGATTTTATGTTCTTCTAAATGAGACCCTCTGTTTCAGAAGAATATGATCCCAGGCTGGAAAAACGTTTATCCAGTCTGTTTTTCATAGAAAGCATTTTCTGTTTGTATCTTATCATGTGACTCTGTGCAGTCCTATCCTGACCACCTGCATAGTAATCACTCTTGAATTTTGATGAATGTAGATACCATCATATTTCATTTATATTGTTGTTTCTGACTGGGGTTAATTTCTGAGCAAAGTTACTTTTATCATCCGGATGCAAATATGTATACAGATGATTATAGAGACATATTTCTTACCTGATATTTCAGCACATTTTATTTGTGATCATTTTGAAGTGTTTTTGTTTGTTTGTTTGTTTTGAGACAGGGTCTCACTGTCGCCCAGGTCAGAATGCCGTGGCATGATCCCCGCTCACCACAGCCTCGGCCTCCTGGGCTCAAGCAGTCCTCCCACCTCAGTCTCCCGAGTAGCTGTAGTTGAGACTGTAGGCGTGTGCCATCACACCTGGTTAATTTTTGTCTTTTTGTTAGGATGAGTTCTCTCTCTGTTGCTCAGGCTGGTCTGAAACTCCTAGGCTCAATTGATTCTCCCACCTTCGCCTCCTAAAGTGCTGGGATTACTGGCATGAGCCACTGTGTCTGGCCCCATTTTGAATTTTTTTTTTTAAATAAAAATTGTTTCTCTAAGAAAAGCTTTTGAAAAAATAAATTTTACTGTTCACTCTCACTATAAATGCATACATGCTTGTTATAGAATATTTGAATATTTCAGAAGAGTAGAGAGAAAAAAGTCACCTATGATGCCATTGTCCAATTCACAGTGCCTTTTTAACATCTTGGCATATTTCTTTTGACCATGTTAATGTTTAAGATTCTTTTTATTATCATTATTGATGATGTACATATTTGATTTTGTATTCAGATTTTTTTCCCCACTTAACAATATGGTAAAACCTTTCCCACACTTTGTTATAAACTCTTTATAAACATCATTTTAATACTGTATTATAGTCTATCATGTGAAAGTACCATAATTAACTTAGTTTTGTATTGTTGGTTTTATAGTGTTTATAACTTTTTGTTTTTATAAGTAGCTGCAAAAATCAATAATATTTGTAAATTATTTCTTATATTTAGAATTGTCTCTTTATGATATGTTATTAAAATTAGGAAGTTTAGTCCAAAGGTTATAAATATTTTAAAGGCAACTAAGGGAATATTGACATTTTTGAGACCTTCATATATGTTTTTCTATTGCTAGTTTTAAATCAAAATAAAATGAATTGATTTACTGTAAATAGTACTGTGAATATCTTTTCTTTTTCTTTTTTTTTTTTGAGTTGGAGTCTCACTCTGCCGCCCAGACTGGAGTGCAGTGGCCGCTCCCGGCCACTGCACCCTCGACCTACTGGGTTCCGGCGATCCTTCCACCTCAGCCTTCCAAGTATCCGGAATTACAGGCATGTGCTACCACGCCCGGCTGATTTTTTGATTTATTGTAGAGATGAGGTCTCGCTGCCCAGGTGGGCCTCAAACCGGCGGGCTCAGGCAATCCACTCACCTCAGCTTCCCAAAGGCGTGGGATTATAGGCTGAGCCACCGAGCCCGGCTTGTGAATATCTTTTCATTTGAATATACCTTTAATAGCACAGTCAGTGGACCATTAGGAAACACCAAGTGTTTTTACATGAGTAAAATACTTTATGTTCACTTTAAAAAAAAGCTAAAAAATTGGCATATGTACCAAAACAAAACAAAGCAAAACAAAACCCCATATTTACGGGGTACATGTGCTATTTTGACACAAACATATTCAGTATAATGATCACATAAGTGTATTTGGGATATCCATCACCTCAGGCAGGTTTCGTTGCATTGTGTTAGGAACATTCCAATTCACTCTTTTGAGAGATGCAATAAATTATTGTTCACAATAGTCGCCCTGTTGTGCTACACGTTTTTTATTGTTACCACGCTGGGGTGTTACCAACATCTAGGGTGGAGACCAGGGCTTGGCGGACCATCCTGCAATGCACAGGACGGCCCCACTCCAGTCATCTGGCCCCAAACGTCAGTAGTGCTGAGGTTGAGAAACTGATCTAGGGTGATAGTTGTCAGTGTTTGGTACTTAGGTACCTATCAGTATACACAAACCACACGCACACAGTTTATATATTTAAAATTAAAAAAAAAATATTTGATATGTTTATTTACACTGAATTTGTATGTAGCTGGCTTTCTTCCTTTTAATACATCAGGGTGCTTCTTACCTATTTTTGGGTCCCATGGCATCATGCAAATCATCTGGGGAAGCTTGTTAAGATTTCTGCCCTCCCGGGTGGAAGCTCAGATTCAGTCGGTCTGGAGTGGGGTCCAAGAATCTGCACTTTATTTTTTTATTTTATTTTTAAAAACTTTTTTTATTGTAACTATGTGGGGTACAATTCAGAGTTGGGTATACAAATGTTTGTTACGCAGGTACCCTTGCTGATGAGGTACCTTCCCTGAAGGCAGGTACCCTTCCCTGAAAGGCACAGGGAACAGTCAGCAGGGCGTCTCCCGAGATGGCGCCAACACTATAGGGAGCCAAACAAAGACAACAAAGGCCCTAAACTCCTGCTCTTCCCGCGCGCGCAAAACTTAAACCTGTGCACAAATATTATCTCCCTATAGGAATACTACCTCATAGCTCCCTCCAATAAAGACCCTAAGGTGGCTCTGGCCGGCACCGCCAGGCTCAGATAGAGCACAGGCCGCCCCTCCCAAACTGATAAATACAGACCTCTCTCACCCTCACTCTCTCTCTCCCCCTTCCCTGCCAGGCGGTTACAGAACTTCTTCCCTCTCTCTGGAGTCGCTGCTCTAATAAATCTCTTGGCCTCAAAGGGTGTTGAGTCTCACTGGCGCCATCGTCCTTCATTGGTGCCGTGCTCGGTCAGGAGCCCTCTCGCCTAAGGCGAGACCCCGTCCCGTTGCTGGTGGCACTCGCCCCTTGAGGCCTTCGCCCACTTTCTTGAATGCCAGCACCACATTCATCACCACCTCGGATAGGTAAGCACCCCTACCTGAAAAACCAAACAACCTCCCCAGGATACCCGAAAGGCACTGACCATTGATTGTCCGGTGGCTCTTTCGGCCTCAGGTGAGGGGGGACCACACCCCGCCTCGGCTTTCAAAGCCACAGCAGACCCCCCACTGGTATTTCCTTCTCCCGCCTAGACTCTAAAACCACCTCTTTAACTCCTATAAGCATTCAAAGAAGTGGGCAGAGATTTCCCTCCCTCCCGTCCCGCTTCGACCCATTGAACTCGTGGCCTTAATGGGTGTTAGGTCCCACTGTGAATCGGGTCTTTCTTGCCCTCGTGCAGGTCTCTCTCCCCCTGGGCGGGATCCCGATTCGGCGCCTGTGGCCAACCCTGCTCTCTCACACTCCCCCCACCCTTCTGAACGCCCCAGCCACATTCACACTAGCACTCGTTGAATAGACAAGTCCCCCTCCCCTAACAAGGGAGTAAGAACTTTCCGGGGAACTCCGGAGGGAACGGACTTTAAACCCCCCCAGCCCCTGGGTGAGGAAAAACACACCCGCCTCAGCTTTCAAGACCACCGCAGACCCTAAAGTCTTTCTCTTCTCCTTTCTCTCTCTCAAACTTTAAAAACTCCCGCGGCTGCCAGTTTACAGCGGGTCCCAGGGGCCCCATGGCTGTTAATCCATGGCAGTTTTAGTAAAATTTCTATCTCTTTCTGCCCCCTCCCTAAGGAATCCCATGGCTGTCGGGCCAGCCTGTCGGCCCACAGTGGATTCTAAGGGGGTCCCTCGTCAAAACTCTGTTCGACCGGCAGTAAGGATACCTCCCACCCGCCGCCCGGTCAAATGCTCTCTGTCTGATTCAGGAAATCCTAGTGCTAGGTACCTCGACCCCTCGGTTCTCCAGGAGAACCCAGGCTATGCCAAACTTCTGTGATGACAGACTTTGCCACAGCCACACTTCTTGGACAGCTGGCTCTTCGGGTGATGCCCCATTGGGTCTGCCTGTTCCCTGTGGGGGACTCATCCTCTCTGCCGGCCGATTCTCCTCTCAAATGCCTTTTAAACAATCTCTCTACCCTCTCTCTCTCTCCTGATATTAAGCCCAAGCGTCTCATTTGCCTCTGTACACAGGACTGGCCTACATATCCCTTAGAGAATCAAAATCAGTGGCCCCCCCCAGGGATCCCTCAATCCTGATATTATCAGGGATTTATATAACTTTTGTAAGCGTTCAGAAAGGTGGGTGGAGATTCCCTATGTCCAATCCTTTTCTCTCCTCCGTGAACATCCTCGGCTGTGTCTCACCTGTAACCCCTCTAACCTCCACCCTCAACTCATGCTAGCATCTACTGCCTCCCCTGTAACTTCCCTTTCTCCCATTGTTCCAAGCACATGTAAGCCTCCTCCTCTAGATTCCCCTCTCCCTACTGCAGACCCTGCAAATTCCATCTCTGCTCCCTCCTCCTCCGTCTCAGATTTCGAGCCTGCAGATGAACCTCCACCGTACAGGCAATCCAAGGCTTCTCCGGCCACGCCCTCCTCTTCAACCCCTCCCACCTCTGCTCCAGAAGTTCAACCTATATATCCTCCCCTTTCAACCGCTTTCCAGTGTAGTCCTCCAGTAACCCGATCCAAGGCCACATCGGTGGTCCTAGCGCCCCTCTGCGAAGTAGCAGGCGCAGAGGGTGTTGTCCAGGTGCACGTCCCCTTCTCTATCTCAGACCTCTCACAAATAGAAAAACATCTTGCATCATACACAACCAATCCTGCCACCTACATTAAGGAGTTTCAATACCTCATCCAGTCCTATAGCCTCACTTTTCATGATATATACCTAATCCTTTCCAATACCCTGCTTCCGGAGGAACGTAGGAGAGTCTGGGAACAGGCTAGAACATACACAGACGAAATTCACCAAACCACCCCAGCTCACCCCCTTGGTGCAGCGGCTGTCCCAGACCAGGATCCGGTCTGGGACTATAACTCTCCTGCCAGCATCGAGTCCAGGGATCGCTTCTCTACTTGCCTCCTTTCTGGGCTGCGTAGGGCTGCACAAAAAGCAGTTAACTTTGAAAAACTTCAGGAAGTCATTCAGGACAAAGATGAGAATCCCTCTAACTTTCTCAGTCAACTCACTAGGGCACTTCAACAGTATACCCACATAGATCCGGACTCCCCTGATGGCCGGCAACTCCTAATGACGTATTTTTTCTCCCAAAGCTATCCAGACATTAGGGCAAAACTAAAAAAACTTGACAGAGGCCCCCTCACTCCCCAACATGATGTTCTAGCAACCGCCTTTAAAGTGTTCCACAACCGGGACGAAAAGGCAAAAAGACATAAGTATCAGATGCTGGCCCAGGCCCTCCAGGGAGCTAAGGGTTCCTCCAGTGTCACCCAAGGTGGTGGCAATGCCCAAACCCAGCGACAACCACCAGGACCCTGCTTCAAGTGTGGGCAACCAGGACATTGGGCACGAGGATGTCCCAACCCCAGAGTGCCCCAAAAGCCATGTCCCAAGTGCGGTCAGGCAGGACATTGGGCAACGGACTGCCCCGGTCCCCAAAAAGGGACTGGGTCAACCCCCAGTCCTGCTTTAGACCTGTTGGGTATGGCAGCAACCTTGGAATGATGGGGCCCGGGGTCTCCCTGCCTGACACAAATCTCAAATCGTCGGGAGCCCAGGGTCACTATAACGGTTGACGGGTGCCCCATTCATTTTCTCCTGGACACCAGAGCCACCCTTTCCATCATACGAGAATTTTGGGGCCCAACTTCCCCGTCTAAGTCCCCTATAGTTGGGGTAGGGGGCCAGTCCATCACTCCATGCATAACTCCTGTAGTTATGTGCATTTTTGCAAACGTCCCCTTCACTCATTCCTTTTTGGTACTGCCTCAATGTCCCGTACCTCTTATGGGCAGGGACTTTCTAGCCAAATTCCAGGCTCCATCACCTTTAACCCAAGTGCATCCCTTACCAACCCATCCCCCACAAACCCCTTTTTGGCCCTTCTCACGACTGAAGAGTCCCCAACGGACTCACTCCCTCCTTTGCCCTCTTCTGTAGTAAATCCCCAAGTATGGGACGTAAACTCCCCCTCCCTAGTGCACTGCCCCCCAGTTCACATTCAGCTCAAAAACCCCTCTGCCTACCCCAACCAACCGCAATACTCCCTTCCTACCTCCAGCCTCCTGGGACTTCAACCTGTCATCAGCTCTTTATTACAGAAGGGGTATCTGTGCCCTACCAACTCCCCGTTTAACACTCCCATTTTAGCGGTACGAAAATCAGATGGCACTTACCGCTTAGTACAAGATCTAAGACTCATTAATGCGGCTGTCATCCCCATTCACCCGCTAGTCCCCAATCCTTATACCATTCTATCCTCAATTCCCCCGACTGCCACTCACTTTTCAGTCCTCGACCTTAAAGATGCGTTCTTCACCGTCCCTCTGGCAGCGGACTCACAAAACATCTTCGCGTTCACGTGGACTGACCCAACATCTCGCCATTCACAACAACTCACCTGGACAGTCCTGCCACAAGGATTTCGAGATAGCCCCCACCTATTCGGTCAAACCTTAGCAGCAGATCTTAAGTCTCTCTCACTTACCAAATCCACCCTTATTCAGTATGTGGACGACCTCCTCCTGTGTAGCCCTTCTTTAGCTGATTCTCAAACGGACACTGCACTCACTCTTAACTTCCTAGCAGAAAAGGGATATTGGGTATCCCCTCAAAAAGTCCAACTGTCTGCCACACAAGTCACATATCTGGGGGTAGCCATCTCACACCGACAAAAGGCCATAACAACGGGCCGAAAAGCTCTAATCCAATCCCTAAATATACCCAAGACTAAAGAGGAAATCCAATCATTTTTGGGGCTGGCTGGATACTTTCCGGCGTGGATTCCTAACTTTGCCCTACTTGCAAAGCCACTCTATACTCTCATGAAGGGAGACCCCAATGAGCCACTTCTAACACCTCCTCCGTCAAACAACCTTTTATCGCCCTTCAGCAAGCCCTCATAAAGGCCCCCGCTCTCCATCTGCCGGACATACACCGACCTTTCATCTTGTATGTGCACGAAAACAAAGGGGTGGCCCTGGGAGTCCTAGGGCAGCTTTATGGACAGGTGTTCGCCCCAGTGGCCTATCTCTCAAAGCAGTTAGACCGCACCATCCAGGGCTGGGCCCCATGTCTGCGAGCGCTGTCCGTCACCGACATGCTGGTGTGCGAATCCAAAAAACTCACCTTCGGGGCCCCATCACAGTAACCTCCCCCCACCATCTACAGCACCTTCTAAGCTACAAAGGCCTTCAAACGCTAACCCCTGGTCGAGTCCTATTGCTCCTTGTCTTCTTTTCACAAGATCCCTCCATATCCTTTCAAGCTTGCGTGCCCCTAAACCCAGCCATGCTGCTCCCTCCCTCCACAGCCCTGCCAACCCACGACTGTGTAGAAGCTGTGGTGGCTCTCCTCCCTTGCCTGGTTCACATCCAGGAGGGCCCTTTGCCCTCCCCCTCCTATACCTGGTTCACTGATGGTAGCTCCTTCCTACACAATGGGTCCCGGGTTGTGGGATACGCCATCACCTCTATTACACACATCATTGAGGCAAAGCCTCTCCTGCCAGGCACCACTAATCAACAGGCAGAACTTATAGCTGCCACTCGAGCATTCCAGCTAGTGGCTGGACACTCCCTCTCACTCTACACTGACTCCAAATATGTTTTCCTCATTCTCCTCTCCCACTCGGCCATATAGAAGGAAAGGGAGTTACTGACTACCAAAGGCTCAGCAGTAATTAACGCTAAACTAATCTCCAACCTTCTCACCGCCTCTCTGCTTCCCACCAATATTGGCATTTCTCACTGCAAGGCCCACCAGTCCGACTCCTCACTCATAACTCAGGGAAACTCCAGGGCGGATAACGCGGCCCGACAAGCAGCCTTGGGGTCCATCCCCAGCATGGCCCAACAAGCAGCCTCGGGGTCCATCCCCACTATGGCGGCTGTTACCCGCCCTGGTCCAAGCCATACGCCTCCCACTAATTCACCACCGCCAAACCCCCGCTCCATCTCCGACCTCATCCCATATCTACACTCAGTCTTCCATACCAATCCCTCTGCTCTAATGTCTTTCCTAAAAAACTTCTTCACCCTCGACCCCCACCATATAAAGCTTATAAAAACCATTACCTCTCAACGTTCTATCTGCCAGCGAACTAATCCCATGCCCCCTTAAAACCGGGAACATTTCCCACGCATCAGGCCCGGAGTCAGCTTCCGGTACGGATTGGCAGGTTGACTTTACTGTCATGCCCTCAGTTCACAACATCAAATACCTCCTCTTCTTGGTCGACACCTTTTCTGGATGGGTAGAGGCATACCCCACCACAAACAAACGAGCAGCAACTGTAGGGTCCATCCTTGCCAATCATATAATTCCTAGGTTTGGTGTCCCTTTATCTCTCCAGTCTGATAACGGACCCGAATTTACCTCACGAGTGGTACAATCCCTAACAACCGACCTCCACATTAACTGGCATTTCCATATCCCGTACCACCCACAATCGTCCGGAAAGGTTGAGCGAGCCAATCGCACCCTCAAAGACACTCTCACCAAATTATCCCTCGAACTCCATCGAGACTGGGTCTCCCTCCTCCCACTGGCCCTCTTCTGCATGCGAGTTCTCCCAAAAAAACCGTCCCAACTCTCACCTTTTGAAGTGATGTATGGCCGTCCAGTGCTGCCCCCAAGAATCCCCACTGCAACCCCTCTGACACCTAATCACATACTTTACCCCCTCTTGTCCTTCATTCGTTCCCACATATGGGAATATCAAAACCTCCTTTTACCTGTCTCGTCCAAAGGTCAAATCCCACCTCCTCTTATTCCTGGACAATGGGTCTATTTTTCTGACCCGGAAACTAAAACTCACCTCAACCCAAAGTGGTCTGAACCTCTTCAAGTAGTTTTATCCACTCCCACGGCAGCAAAACTTATCGCAGTCCAACGTCAGCTTACCCCATGGATTCACATTTCCTGTCTTAAACCTGCCACCTCTCCTTCCTCACAATCCACCCAAATAATACTTGTCCGCCCACCCACAGGTACACCTGCTCCCAGGTTCCAGACCAACCACTTAAACTTCGCCTGTCTGGACTCACCACTCATCCCAACCCAAATCCAACCCAACATCCTGGATACAACACAGAAAACTTGTGACCCTTGGCCCCTCTCCTTTCTTGGCCTGATCGCCATTCTATATTATTATAGTGATATATTACTATATCACTCACCTGCTCAGCACCCACAAACTGGCTGCCTGCAGCAAAAATTCTGTTAGCTACTACCTATCTCTTAATTGTCACAAGCTTTGTTCTCATCAGATGCCTCCCTTAAAGACCAAAATAACCCCCGGTTTTACCTCCAGTTACAGTTTAACCATATTCATATTAATAAGCCTAGCCAATAACTTTACAATATCATGGGGCATGGCTGATTGGACTTGCAACCGGTGCGTCTCTGCAGGAAAACCCAGACTCTACCAGCTGATCCCCAGTATGTGCTATTATCAAAAATTTTCATGCCAACTAGGGACACAAAAATACTGGACCACAACAATGTTAAGAAACTTCCAAGCGGGCTGCCCAGGCAATAGGGGCACAGTCCGCTGCTGGGAGCAAGACCCCTCCACCAAAACCCCAAAACGAAATACCCCCTTGCCCCGCTGAATGTTCATCTGTCCATTCTTCTGTCCAGGCATCTTGCTACAAGCAAGCCTCGGTCTGCCTCAGACCAACCAAACAGCAGGCCTGGATGGGACAAAGCCTGGGACAACATTCTGGGTATTCTTGTCCTGGGAAGCAGGGAGAAAAAATCTGCTGGAACCTCAGACCTCCTGTGGGGAGATCAGATGCGGGAGGGGTGCAAGATTATGCTGAACAGCAAAACACCAAGCGGGTCATGGAAGAGCTCATTCAACATTTCAATGGGCCGGTATTGGTGTGCCCCAACCTCCCAAAACCCCGGGGCCCTTATCAGACAGATCCGGAACTTCTTCCTGTCCTTAGCCAAACCCATACCCTGCTTAACCTCACTAACCCCGACCTAGCAAAGGACTGCTGGCTATGCCTCAAGTCCGGTCAATCCTGGGTCTCCCCTGTCCTGGTTGCTGGAAATTGTACTCTCCCTATACCTCCAACCCAATGTACACCTTCACTACCACGTTTTAACATCCCTCTCCCACATGACTTGCCCGCGGCCCAGTGTATAACACGAAACGGCACTCTGGGGGTCGGATGGGCCCCCCCCCGCCTCTGCACACAATCACTTGTGGTCCAATCAAATAACACCCTCTGCCCCCCATTTAACGGGACTGCCTTCCTATGTGCCACTACCATCTCCCCGGTCTTGTCCCCCAGCTGGTCGGGGTTCGGCATTCTTGTCATCCTCCTCCCCGCCATTGTAATAGCACCCGGCAACCAAAGCCTGCCTGTCGCTTTAGTGGGCTCCTCAACATCCCGAGTAAGACGGGCAGTTGGGCTCACACCTCTGCTGGTGGGGCTGGGCATCACCGTGGCCATGGGAACGGGGGCAGCAGGGCTGGGGTCCTCACTTCACTTCTACAAGCAGCTCCCCTCCCAACTGATCGAGGACATACAACAGGTGGCAGACATGGTACTAGACTTACAAACACAACTAGACTCGCTGGCTGACATGGTCCTCCAAAATCGACGGGGACTAGACCTAGTAACAGCAAAAGAGGGAGGAATATGCCTGTTTCTTAAGGAGGAATGTTGCTTCTATGCCAATAAATCAGGAATAGTCAAGGACAGAATTAAACAACTACAAGAAAATCTCCAAAAATGAAGAGAAGACCTGATCGGAGGCCCATTCTCAGGGTGGTGGCAACCCCAGCTCCTAACGTGGCTTCTTCCTGTTCTAACTCCACTAATTGCTATATTTATCCTCTTGTCAGCAGCTCCATGTGTTTTTAGGTTTCTCCAACAGTGCCTGGCAGAGCGCTCTTGAATAACGGTCAACCAACTACTATTACAGTCACACTCGCCCCTTCCATCCGAACCACCTCCGACCCCATACCAGCCTTAATTACTTAACAACTATCAACCTGTTACAATAAAATCCAGGGTTATAATAGCCCATAACAACCCAGTTTTTATCCAATTTTTTCTTTTAGATATGTTCTCTTCCAGGTTCTCTATCTACCTCCACAGTCTACTCCACGACAGCTGGTTACTACCGCCTCGTGCCCGCTGGAGGAGTGGCTGGAACAAGTCGCCACTCTCCATCTACAAGGGACCTTTATAGAACTCTCGCCTTCAGAAATCTTCACCTTCAGCGCTCATCTCTGGGCCCTGTTCTGGCTGGTTCTGTGCCCTTCCCCCACCTCACCCCACAACGCCCACATCCAGCAGGAAGCAGCCAGAAAGAATAACGACGCCCCTCTCCCAAATAAACAGAAACGGTGGGAATGAAAGGCACAGGGAACAGTCAGCAGGGCGTCTCCCGAGATGGCGCCAACACTATAGGGAGCCAAACAAAGACAACAAAGGCCCTAAACTCCTGCTCTTCCCCCACGCGTGAAACTTAAACCTGTGCACAAATATTATCTCCCTATAGGAATGCTACCTCATAGCTCCCTCCAATAAAGACCCTAAGATGGCTCTGGCCGGCACCGCCAGGCTCCGATAGAGCACGGGCCCCCCTCCCAAGCCGAGAAATGCAGACCTCTCTCGCCCTCACTCTCTCTCTCCCCCCTTCTCTGCCAGGCGGTTACAGACCTTCTTCCCTCTCTCTGTAGCCGCTGCTCTAATAAATCTCTTGGCCTCAAAGGGTGTTGAGTCTCACTGGCACCATCGTCCTTCATGCCCCCCCCCGGCAGTTTCCCACTACGGCCAATCCCTTTCTTACAGTCTGAGAGTTGTTCAAGGTCCGCTTATGAGTGAGAACGTGTGATACTTGGTTCTTTGTTTCTGTGATAGGTCACTCAGTATTATAGTCTCTAAGTCCATCCAAGTTGCTGTGAAGTTCATAATTTTGTCCTTTTTCACGACTGCATAATATTCCATTGCATATATATACCACATTTTTTTATCCAGTCCTCTTTTGATGGACAGCATGGTTGGTTCCATGTTCTTGCTATTGTAAATAATGCTGTAGGCCGGGCTTGGTGGCTCAGTCTGTAATCCCGTGCTTTGGGAGGCTGAGGTGAGTGGATTGCCTGAGCCCGCGGGTTCACGACCCGCCTGGGTAACTTGGCGAGACCTCATCTCTGCAATAAATAAAAAAATTAGCTGGGTGTGGTAGCATGCACCTGTAGTTCCAGCTACTTGGAAGACTGAGGCGGAAGGATCACAGGAGCCCAGCAGGTCGAGGCTGTGGTGGCCACTGCACTCCAGTCTGGGCGACAGAGTGAGACTCCGACTCAAAAAAAAAAATAATGCTGCAATAAACATGACTGTGCAGGTATCTTTTTCCTTCACCTTTAAATTTTTTATTTTAAAATTGTGGGGTACAATTCAGGGTTAGGTATACAAATATTCATTGTGCAGGTACCCTGTTGATGAGGTGTGCCCCCCCTTCCCCAGGCAGATTTCCATCACTGCCAATCCCACCTCCCCACCCCTCTAACCCCACACCCTCTGCAGTTTCCTGCTACTGTCAATCCTTTTCTTATAGTATTATGATAGTTGTTCAAGGTCCACTTATGAGTGAGAACGTGTGATACTCAATTCTGTGTTTCTGTGAAAGATCTCTCAGTATTATCCACTCTAAGTCCACCCAGGTTGCTGCGAAGTTCATGATTTTGTTCTTTATGGCTGCATAATATTCCACTGTGTATATGTACCACATTTTTTTATCCAGTCCTCTTTTGATGAGCAGCACAGTTGGTTTCATGTTCTTGCTATTGTGAACAATGCTGTGTTAAACATATGTGTGCAAGTATCTTTTTTATAGAGTGATTTGAGTTCTTCTGTTCCCTATTCCCAGTAGGGAGATTGCAGGGTCACATGGAGGGTCGATTTTTAGCACTTTAAGGGACCGCCACACTGTTTTCCACGGAGGCTGCACTAGTTTGACTCCCACCAACAGTGTAGAAGTGTTCCCTTTTCACCGCATCCTCTCCAGCATCTGTTGATTTTTGAGTTCTTGACGATGGCCATCCTGACTGGAGTTAGGTGGTCTCTCAGTGTGGTTTTAATTTGCATTTCTTTGATGACTAGTGAGGCTGAACATTTTTTCATGTATCTGTTGACTGCTCATGTGTTTTGAGAAGTGTTTATTCTTATTTTTTGTCCACTTTGTAATGGGGCTGTTTGCTTTTTTTCTTTTCAGCACGTTTGAGTTCCTTGTAGATCCTTGATGTTAGGCCTTTGTCAGACATGAAGTTGGCAAATATTTTTTCCCAGTCTGTGGGCTGTCTTCCCACTCTCTCAATGGTTTCTTTGGCTTTGCAGAAGCTTGTCAGTTTGATGAGATCCCACTTGTCTATCTTATCTCTTATGGCATGGGCACTTGTGGTTTTGATCAGAAATTGGTTGCCAGTTCCAATTTCCATTAGGGTGATTCTTGCATTTTCTAATGTTCTTATAGTTTGAGGTTTTATGTCTAGGTCTCTAATCCATTTAGAGTTTAGATCCTGTTCCATTGGTCTATATACCTATTCTTGTACCAATACCAGGCTGTTTTGATTGTTGTCATTTTATAATAGAGCTTAAAGTCTGGAAGTGTGATATCTTCTGCTTTGCTTTTTATTTTTTTTTTTTGATGACTGTTTTGGCTATTCATGGTCAAACCTGTTTTTTTTTTTTTTTTTTGATGAGGACTGTTTTGGCTATTCATGGTCAAACCTGTATTGTCTGAGAAGAATGCTGCTGGTAATTTAATAGATATTGCGGTAAAACTATAGATTGCCTTGGGTAGGATGGACATCTTAAGAATGTTAATTTTTCCAGTCCATGAGCGTGGAATATTTTTCCATTTGTTTGTGTCATCTTTAATTTCTTTAAGCAGTGTTTTGTATTTTTCATTGCAAACGTCTTTGATTTCTCTGGTTAAGAAGATGCCAAGGTATTTCTTTTTCGTGTGTGACTATTGTGAATGGGATTGTGTTTTTTATTTGGGTTTCTGTTTGTTTATTGTTGGTGTATAGGAATGCGACAGACTTTTGCACATTTATTTTATACCCTGGGACTTTGCTAAAGTCTTTTATCAGTGCAAGGAGGTTTTTTGACAGATTCTCTTGGGTTTTCGAAGTATAAAATCATGTCATCTGCAAAGCACCATGACTTAACTTCCTCTTTTCCTATTTGGATACCCCTGATTTCCTTCTCTTGTCTGATTGCTTTAGCTAATACTTCAAATACTATGTTGAACAGGAGGGGTGAGAATGGGCATCCTTGTCTTGTTCCAGTTTTCATAGAAAATGGTTCAATTTTTGTCTGTTTAGCAGTATGTTTGCTGCAGGTTTCTTGTAGATGGCTCTTACTATTTTGAGGTATGTTCCATGTATGCCTAGACGTTTGAGGGTTTTTATCAAGAAAGGGTGCTGGATTTTATCTAAAGGTTTTTCCTTGTCTAATGATATAATCACGTGTTTTTTGTCTTTACATCTGTTGATATATTTAATTATGTTTATGATCTTGCAGGTGTTGAACCAGCCCTGCCTCCCAGGGATGAAGCTTACTTGGTCATAGTGGAAGATTTTTGAGATGTGTTGTGGGATCTGGTTTGCTAGAATCTTGCTGAGAATTTCAGCATCTATGCTCATCAAGGATATGGGCCTGTAGTTCTCTTTCGTTGTTGGGTCTTTACCTGGCTTGGTGTCAATGTGAGGTTGGCTTTATAATATGATGTGGGGAGAGTTCCACCTTTCTTGAGAATCTGCACTTTCATCATCATCTCTGGTGATGCCAACTTCTTTTGGGAAGCATCTGCTCAGGAAGTCATGGACCCCAAGTGAAGACTCTGGAGCAGCATTCCTTGTCACTGTGTATTCTCTTACAGCATGATTTTGGGTGGCTTTAAAGGACATTCCTTGGAGGGCTGCGCCATTCCTTATTTAGCCAAACCATGATGCTGGACTCTTAGGTGCTTTCCTTTCTCTTTTCCTATTACAAACAACGCCATGGTGACCATCTTTGAGCTGAGTCTTTGAGTTCATTGACAAATTGCTCTCTAGAGTGATTTATGATCACCCAGTGGTGACTGCGTGAGAATGCTGGGTTCTCTCTTTTGGTTGGCATGAATTTTACCCCCTGTTCTAAGCACACCAAGATGGTCCTGGGTCCTCAGCCTGTGAGATTTGGGCTCTTCCATGGAGATAAAGGGAGTTATAGCAATGCTGGGAACAATGGATCTGGGCTGTTACCATGGGCGGCTTCAGAGCTTGGGAAAATCTGTCCACTTGGCTGGACTCAGAGCCTCCAAGGAGGGGCCTTAAGATGGAGGATCTCATTTTTTTCTTTTCCGGGAGTCAGAGTCTCACTCTGTCACCCAGGCTGGAGTGCAGTGGCATAGTCATGGCTTACTGCAGCCTCAGATCTTGGGTTTAGGTGATCCTTCCACCTCAGACTCCCAACTAGCTGGGGCTACAGGCATGTGACACCACACCTGGCTAATATTTTGATTTTTTAAAAGTAGAGACGAAGGCTCACCATGTTTTCTAGGCGGTCTCACACGCCTGGGCTCAAGGACCCTCCCGCCTTGGCCTTCCAAAGCTCGGGGACTACAGGCACGATCTACCATACTGGGCCAATACATGTCATTAAAAAAACTCCATTGCTTCTCTCTCTTTATTAGCTACGTCATCTTAAATAGAAAGTCAACTCAGGAAGAATATCCGCCAGACAATTCCTCGAGGCTATGTGAACAGAACAGTCTAGTCAACTGAAAGACTATCTCGCCTTTCACGCAGTTATAATGTGCTACACTTTGCTTAAAATGGTGAAGGAAAGCCTGGAAACTGCTGGTTCTTCCCCTCAGAACGCGAACCTTTGCCGTGGGAGGGCGCGGCCCGCAGGAGGGGCCCGCGCTTCCAGGGAGGAAGAGCCTGAGACCTGGTGGGTAGTAGCCTGGAGGGTAGCAGATGTAGGGGTGGGCGTAAGAGGCCCTGACAGGACTCCACTTGCCCCGTGTTGGTTTTTCACCTTCATGGTGAGGTTGGGGAGGGTTCTGCAGGGTCTCATAAGGAGCCAGCCAGTTTCGAGCTCGGTCCCTCCACCTGACGCTCCGGAATCAGCGCCAGCGGGCATCCAGGTCCCGTCAAGAGGCTTTGGAGGAACACGGGGTATGGGGTGTTCCCATGGTAGGAGAGTCCCTAGCATGCGGGTGCAAGGTGGAATTGAGTTGGGGGAGGTTGGGGCAGCTGGAGGGGAGGGCACTTCTGTTGGGGGTGATGGGCAAATCCACAGAGCAGACCCTGAAGGGGCTAGGAGGAGGGCAGGAGGAGGAGGAGGGTGGGGTTTTAACCTGCAAAGCATGGGGGGCATTCTGGCTTGGGGTTTCCTGCCTCAGCCTCCAAAGTGCTGGGATTGCAGTCGTGAGACGCCGCACCCGACCTCCCATTGCCTTTAGTAGAGAACACAAACTCCTGTCAGTGGTCTGTTGGGACCTTTATGAGCTGGGCTCTGGATTCCAGCTGCTTCTCCCGCCAATTCGGTCAGTCCTCTGCCTCCCATCTGCCTCCCTCCTGCACAGCTGCAGCCACACGTGGCCTCCTCACTTCCTTGAATATTCCTAACTCATCTGCCCCAAGGGCACTTGCACGTGCTGCCCTCTCTGGGGTGTGGCTTCTGGCTCCTGCGATGACATCTCTTTCTCATCCTCCAGGCTGCACTTTGTGAGGCTGAGGCAGGAGGATTGCTTGAGGCCAAGAGTTCAAGACCAACCTGGGCAACATAGCAAGAGTCTATCTCTACAAAAAATTAGCCAGGCGAGGTGGTGCATGTCTGTAATCCCATCTACTCAGGAAACTTGGGCAGTAGGATTACTTGAGCCCAGCAGCTCGAGGCTGCTGTGATCCATGGTGGTGTCACTGCACTCTAGTCTGGGAAGCAAACCAAGGCCTTGTCTCTAAAAAAGAAGCATTAATAAATAATCCTTGTTAATAAAATAAATCAACAAATAAATAAAAGCAATAGGAAGCCCTTAAGGGGCTTTTAGCAGGTGACTTGACTTGATTTCCATTTTTTGGACAAGTAGCATCACTATCATTGTCATGGTGTTCTATGGGTTGTGAACTTGGCCTGGAATGTGAGATGAAAGGAAGTCAAGCTGGGAGCTGTGGCAGCAACTTTGCAACTTTGTGAAGCAGGCAGTCCTACGAGGAGAGGCAACGTGTCAGAGAAGAAACCTGGGCCTTGGTGCCATGACTAACCTGTGTTTGACCCTGGAGTCACCTTGCTCTGGACTTCTTGTTATGGGAAATGATCAAATCTTATCATCGTTCAAGCCAGAGGTGGCAAAATGTTGTCTGTCAAGGGCCAGACAGAAAATCTTTTAGACTTTGTGGGCCATATGGACTCTGTTGCTGTAGACAGCATGTACATGAGTGGGCATGGCAATGTTCCTATAACACTTTATTTGTAAAAACAGGCGGTGGCTGGATTTGGCCCCCAGAGCCAGAGCTTGCTGACCTTATGTGTGTTGGACTTTTTATTGCATGCCTGTCCTAAACAGTACTCCCTCAGATCTGCCTCAGCTCGGAAGAACCCTTGGGATCCAGCCTAGAGTGGCTAAGCTGGAGGACGGGTGGGTCTGCCGCATGGTAGGTTGTGGTGGGTGCAGTGCGGTGGCATACCAAGCCCCACCCGCTGGTGCGTCCTGCCTGCAGCAGGTGGTGCTTTCCCGCTGTTTCCTGCAATGTCCTCATTGCAGCTTAGTAGTCGCCACGTGACGGCATCACCGAAGAAGAGCTTTCCTCCAGGTGACCCTGCCTCCGCTCGACACACACACAGGCCGCCACTCACCCCGAGCCTTCGCGCGTGCCGACCCGTGGGCGGGACTAAGGCGCACAGAGCACGGGCGGGGCGGCCGCGGCGCCCGCGGGGTCACACGGCAGGGGCACGGCTGGGGGCGGGCGGGGTGTGCCTTCCCCGGCTGGGACGTTCCCCGGAGAGGAGCCTCTCCAGTGATCTGAAGGCGCCGCAGGGAGGACGGTTCAGATCACCGGCTGGGGATGGGTTGCAGAAGTGCCCGAGGGCTCTGCCCACGGAGTCTAATCCGGCTGCTCCTCGGCCCCTGGGCCCGGAGGGGACGCCGGCTTCCAACCAGCATGAGGGTGGGCCTCCCGGGGCCTGGATCCGTGTGGTCCTGAGGCCTATCCTTCTCCCGCAGGCATGGTTCAGGGGGAGGGACGAGGCCCCTCATCTCCTGCACCGGGCTTTTCTGCAAGACGGAGGAGGAGGCGATCGGCCTCAAGGGGTCCCCGAGGGAACGGTGAGTGTGCACCTGACCCCCAGGTGTGGAAGCTGGCACACAGCCAACTCTTACTGTGGTCCGTGTGTCATTTCCGGTCCCCGTCTCCAGGGGTTGCTGCTGGACGGAGACCCGTTGTTTCTCAGCTGTGTGTGACTTTAAGTAAATGATTCCATGTCTCTAGAGTTTATCATTTCTTTGCATCGGGAGCATTCCAAAGCTTCAAGGAAAAAAGGCGTCAACCTTGGACGTTACAGAAAAAGTTGTCAAATCTGTTGCCAGGTCATCTACTGCAATGTTAAAAGCTGAAAGAAGGCATTTGCCCAGCACTCTGGAGCCTAGTAAGGCAATTGTAACACATGCCCTGGGGACACGACAGTCTTCCGACTCTGCTTTAGAAGTGATTTACTGATCCCCACACAATCATTCTTCAACAACTCGTAGAGCCAGAATTTACAGATTTATTCTTAACTTCTGGAAAAACTGATCTCATTCCTGAACCTTTGCTGTCTTGCATCAATCTCTGAATTACAATTCGCTAAGATAAATCATGACCCTGAAAAGGCATTTTCCACCCCCTGTGGGCAGAATCTTGATTTCTAAGTTTGGACTGTATCATGTAGTCTTTAGAAAGCCATTTGCAAAAACATTTACATTTTTAGCGAATAATGCCACCAGACTATACATATTTCACATGAAGGAGGAAAGAAAGGGCGTTTCAGAAGGACTGCAGTGCAGTGACACGTTACACGGAGAGGGTGGGCAGGGGGTGCAGGGCTCTCCGGAGAGGTGGTGACAGGGGAGGGTTTACCAGTTGGGAGCCATGAAAGAAGCATGAGTGCGCGTCAAAAAGAAAAACGAATGGATTTAAAATATAAGCCGACATCCATAATACTGAAAATTGCTGTAACTAATATGGGGATACAAACTGGTACCGGTTTTTTTTTTTTTTTTGAGTTAGAATCTTACTCTCGCCCAGGCTGGAGTGCAGTGGCACACTCGTGGCCACCACAGCCTCGACCTGCAGGGCTCAGGTGACCCTTCTGCCTCAGTCTTCCAATTTGCTGGAAATACAGGCGCACACCACCTCACTTGGCTAATTTTTTGATTTATCGTAGAGACGAGGTCTCGCCAAGTTGCCCAGGCGTGTCTAGAATCCGTGGGCTCGAGGCAGTCCTCTTGCCTCAGCCCCTCAAAGTGTTGGGATTATAGACTTGAGCCACTGTGCCCAGCTGGTGTCAGCTTTTAAGAAGAGGATTTGGCAGCGTGAACATTTAGAATGCGTGTGCATTTGACCCAGCGGTTCCACCTCTCAGCAGCTGTGCTTTGACACACTCCTATAGACACAGGGACAACAAGGCTGTTCACGCCAGCACTTTAAAAAAAGAGTCACAGGAAGACATCCTGCTTGCCCCAAATGTCCACCAAGAAGGAAATGCAACTTGGTGAGGGTATCCCACAAAAGGAAGTACCATACAGCCCTTAAAATGATGTCAGATGAAACTGTCAGAAATGTGTCAACCAGTAAAATCACAAGAGAGTAGAGTGCAGCTGTGGACTTCTGGAGAGCTACATGAGAAATGTGCAACTTATGTTTCCTTAGGAGGAGGGGCTGAGGCTGAGAAAAGGTGCAAAAGAACCTCAACTTTCTGCATTTTCTTTTAATACTGCAGGCAAATACAACATTGCTTTATATATTTTAAACTTACTAAAATGTACAAAAAGGAAACCTAAAGAAAAACATAATGGTATTAGAATATCTAACTTATCCTGCATCTTACAAAAGAAAAAGGAATACAGCCTGGGCTTGGCGGCTCATGCCTGTAATCTCAGCACTTTGGGAGGTTGGGGTGGGAAGATTGCTTGAGCCTAGGAGTCTGAGACCTAATGTCTACAAAAAAAAAAAATCAGTGAATTAACTAGACTAGGTTGCACATGCTTGTAGTCCCAGCTACCCAGGAAGCTGAGGAGGAAGGATTACCTGAGCCCAGGAGGTCAAGACTGTGGTGAGCCATTATTATGCCACTGCATTCAGGCCTGGGAGACAGAGTGAGATCTCAACTCAAAAATGCATGCATACATGCATACATACATACATACTTTTAGGACAATTATGTTGCATTAAAAGAGACTTGCATTATTATTTGATCATTTCTTAAGTACTGCAGTCTTTTGAACTCATGTTTTATTTTTTTTTGAGTCAGAGTCTCATTCTTGTTGCCTAGGCTGGAGTGCAGCAACATGCTCATGGCCACTGTAGCCTCAACCTGCTGGGCTCAGGTGATCCTTCCACCTCAGCCTTCCAAGTAGCTGGAACTACAGGTGTGTGCCACGATGCCAGGCTAGTTGTTTGATTTGTTGTGGAGGCAAGGTCTCACCAAGTTGCCCAGGCTGGTCTCGAACCCCTAGACTCAGGCAATTCTCTTGCCTTGGCCTCCCAAAGTGCTGGGATTACAGACTTGAGCACTGCACCCGGACTCTTCAAATATTTTTAATAATTAATTCTGATCTCCGAAGAAAAACATGAACCCCTCTTTTATTTGAACCTTCATCAGGTTGTTGAGGGAACTTAATGAGCTACTGCTAACCCGAGGTGTGGGCTTGGTGCCTTTCAATCAGCGAGTGTAGCCGACTATTGTAATTCCCTAGAAACCTGAGGAAAGAAGCCATGGTGGAGGCACAGAAAACAAATTAAGAAAACAAGTCTCTGACTTTGGATGTATGCCTCTAAACACATGTCTTCTGCTTCTGTTCCTATCTGAGGACATGTCCACTAGGCCTGGGCTGTGTGGTGATGTGTGTATGCTTGCATTTACCTAGAAAGCCATGAGAGCCACTGTATGCTTTCTGAAAACATGGCCACAAAAATAACTAAACCGAATCTGATTAAAGAAAATATTAGTCTATTTTTTATTCACTTAAGCATACAGTTCTAAAACTAGATCTAGAGAGGCTAAAAAAAAAAACTCCCACTGGCCAGGGATTTCCTCATCTTGCTTCAGATAGGAGGTGAAAATAGCATACTGCATCACAAATGAGGGCATGCAGAATGAGACATGTCCTTAACGACCTAGTGACAGTTCCAGAAGACGCCTTGGCTCTGCTGAGTCAGTCCCAACATCAGGATCCTCTTATCCCTGAAGTGATTCTTGCAGACATCAACAGAATCTGGGTTCCACCCTAAGCGGCCTTTGGGTTGGATCTCTGGAAATCTTGCTAGGAGAAGAGAGAAGCTAACTGTGAAACAAAACGAAGACCTGCCTATGCAGGAGACAAGGTGTCTCCTCGCAGGCAGCTTCTACTCCAGCGGGGATGGGAGTGGGGAGAGATCACGTGCACTTGACTACCACACAAGGAGAGGAACTTCAGGCAGGGCAAGTCCGCGAAGGAAACGAAACTCAGTGAGAGTCTCACTGAGTCACCTTGCGGGGCGGTGGGCTTCAGCAAGGGTGTTTCGTGCTGCAAGGACAGGGCTATCCAGCACTTCTGTGCAAGAATAAAGACATCACACTTGAGAACATTCACAAAGAGACCTGGACCACAGATGTGCAGCACAAAAGCACTCATGCCTAGAGATCTCCAATCGAACAGCCATCGCCTGTCTCTGTAGAGACTCTCTCCCTCCTTGGACTCACTGAGACCAACTGGCCAGTCTCAAACTCTCCGGGCAAAGTATTCATACCTTTCTCCTGAACACATTTGCTCACATTAACTTAGACCTGTAAGGACCAACAAAGCTTTAACTATGACCTCATGCAGGATTTGAGTCTGTCTGAGTGATGTGTTCCCTTGTCTTGCTCTGTTATACCACAGACTTCACGTTCTTCTCTCATGCTGTGAGACAGCTGCTTCTAAAGAATATGCCGAGATTCAAACTCAAGCTGCTTTCCCAGGGTGAGGACCCCTCCAGGAGCCACAGGCTTCTTGGCCACCCCGTCTTGTGTGCAGGGAAGGCAGAAGAGAGCTGCTCATGAGTGCTGGTGACAGCCGCCACCACACATTCGCTATTTACCCAGAAACCAGGAGAGTTCATGCCAAGGCCCCCCAGAAGCTGTCTACAACTCTAGAAAGAGGGCTGGAAAGTAATGGGAAATGATGCAGTCTTTCTCTAAGCATGCAAATTGAATAAATAAGGAAAATCTGCAATTTTGTTTAAAAAAATGGAAGTTTTTCAACTGAAAGGGTGCACTGTGCAGGATGATTCCATGAAGGAGGCTCCAAAAGTTTCCAGGGCTTTCTTGCAGACTTTTGAGGGTCTCCACCCCTGTTTAAGGCAGGGTGCACACATAGGTGACTTGTTGGGATCTACAGTCACAACTACCTACCTAGCAGCCTCAGAAACACTTTTCTCTTCAATATATATGTGTTCAAATATATTATATATATAATTTTATTTTATTTTTTGTTTATTTTATTTTTTTAGTCAGAGTCTCACTCTGTCACCCAAGCTGGAGTGCACTGGCATGCTGCTCACCGCCACCACAGCCTTGACCTGCTGGGCTCCTGCAAACCTTGCACCTCAGCCTTCCAAGTAGCTGGAACTACAGGCATGCAGCACCAAGCCTGGCTAATTGTTTGATTTATTGTAGAGCCAAGTTCTCACCAAATTGCCCAGGCTGGTCTTGACCCCCTGGATTCAGGCAATCCTCTTGCCTCGGCCTCCCAAAGTGCTGGAATTACAGGCTTGAGCCCCTGCACCCGGCCTTTTCAAATATTTTAAATAATTAATCCTGATCTCTGAAGAAAACATGGACAAGGAAAACATATCCCATTATAATAAGTGAGCTACAGGATCTTCTAAATTTTGTACTGCTGTTAACATGGTCAGCCTCCCCTTTCTAAAGAGCTTGACTAAACTAACCAGATCTTTTGACATCCTAAATGTCAGAGAAAATATTTTATTTTATTTTTTTAAATTTTTATTATTATTTATTATTTTTATTTTTTTGAGTTGGAGTCTCACTCTGTTGCCCAGACTGGAGTGCAGTGGCCGCTCCCGGCCACCGCAGCCTTGACCTGCTGGGCTCCGGCGATCCTTCCACCTCAGCCTTCCGAGTAGCCGGAATTATAGGCGCGTGCTACCATGCCTGGCTAATTTTTTGATTTATTGTAGAGATGAGGTCTCGCCTGCCCAGGTAGCGCACGCTGTAGTTCCAGCTACTTGGAAGGCTGAAGCAGAAGGATCACCTGAGCCTGGCAGGTCAAGGTTGCAGTGGCCGTGAGCCTGCCACTGCCATTCCAGCCTGGGTGACAGAGTGAGACTCTGACAAAAACAAAAAAAGGAAACAATGAAGCAGGGATTCCAGCTCCATCAGTCTGCTTTGAGCTCAACCACAACTCAATGCTGCCTGCCTAAAGAAACACTGTGGCTGGCACCACTCACTGCACAAATACCTTGTCATCTCTGTATCTTAAGCAAACTTACAGAAGAAAGGATGGGGAGTTGAGAAGAGAGGCACCACCCACACCCAAAGGGCACCACCCACACCCAAAGGGCACCACCGGAACACGTGTTGGGTGCTGTGCTACACACACAGCGCTGTCTCATTTAACATTTACAAAAAACATGGAGGGTGGGAGCCGAGGCTTCCATTTTACAGACTGGGATACTGAGGGTCAGAAAGGCTGAGGAGATTGAATACGGACAGTCAGTGGAAGATCCAGATTTAGGAAAGAAATCATTCCAGTGCATACGCTATTTTCTTTCTTTTTTTTTTGAGTTGGAGTCTCCCTCTGTCACCCAGACTGGAGTGCAGTGGCCGCTCCCGGCCACCGCAGCCTCGACCTGCTGGGCTCCGGCGATCCTTCTGCCTCAGCCTTCCAAGTAGCTGGAACTACAGGCGTGTGCTACCACGTCGGCTAATTTTTTGATTTATTGTAGAGATGAGGTCTCGCCAAGTTGCCCAGGTGGGTCTCGAACCCACAGACTCAGGCGATTCGCTCACCTCAGCCTCCCAAGGTGTGGGGTTACAGGCTGAGCCACCGAGCCCGGCTTGCTATTTTCATGAAACTCAAATAACACCCTCGCTTTATTTAAAGAAAACACTACAGGCAAGAAAAAAATAGGGGCACAGAGGAGATGTACAGAGTGTCAGGAACCACGGTGCCCAGGATGAGGACTGCACATTTGGGGCCCCGGGGCTGTGTCCGCGTCCTCCTCACAAACCACACTCCAACAGAAAGGAAAGGTGGGAAAGAAGGGAAGTTACCAGCCAGTAAAACAAGGGTGCACAATCTGCTTATTTGTTTATTGGGTGGATTCACTAATACAGCCTAGCTAACCCTTGGGCAAGGTCGAGGCTCAACACATGATATAAACATCCAAGGAGCTCCCCTCTGCCATTTCAAGCAAGTGGGGCTCATTTCTCAACCTTCCCCCTCTGGGAGCACCAGAGGGCTTTGGGAGACGACTGGCCCCTGGAAGCCAGGACCCTGGAGTCAGGCACACCTGGTCAGCACTGGGCTCAGTCGTTCCCCACAAACCTGAGCCGTGGACTTCTGCTCGGGAAGTGTGGGTGTTAACAGTACTCATGATATGGGATTATTAGACCAAGGTAGAAAACAAAGGTCAAGGCTCCCAACCAGAGCTCAGTAGAGGCTAGCTGTTGCTTGAAAGGAAAGGTCTCCATGAGAAATAATGGTGGTGGAACTGTGCTCGTGCTTCCCATTTTTGCTGGGTCGCCTGCGGTTGTACCCAGAATCTCCATGTCCCTGCTGGGTCACCTGGTTGCACATGGAGTCTCTGTGTTCTTACTGGGTCCCTGTGGTCATACATAGAATCTCCCTGTTCTTGCTGGATCCCCTGTGGTCATACATGGAATCTCCCCATTCTTGTTGGGTGGCCTGCAGTCATACACACAACTGCCATGTTCTTGCTGGGTTGCACATGGAGTCTCCCCATTCTTGCTGGGTCACCTGCAGTCATACATGGAGTCTCTGTGTTCTTGCTGGGTCCCTTCTGGTCATACATGGAGTCTCTACATTCTTGCTGGGTCACCTGTGGTCAGACATGGAGTCTCCATGTTCTTGCTGGGCTGCCTGTAGTTGTACACAGTCTTATTCTTGCTGGGTCACCTGTGATCATGCATGGAATCTTCCCATTCTTGTTGGGTCACCTGCGGTCATACACAAAGTCTCCCTGTTCTTGCCGGGTCACCTGCAGTTGTACACGGAGTCTCCCCATTCTTGCTGGGTCACCTGCAGCCATATACGGGAGTTCCCTGGCGCTGTCACTCAAATGCTTCTGACATGCTCGACAGTCTTTCCCACATGGGTTCATTTGCGGAGAGGAATTTTGCTTCTTCAGCAGGTAGTTTCAGAATGTGTCGGCAGGAGGTTCTGGGCACCTTGGTGAGTGGCTGGGTGGAGACCTGCACTGGTGGTAATTTGGAGCACATGCATGCTGGGAACCATACATGCATACGATGCATGTTGCATCATGATTCTGCGTGGCTTGGTCTTACAGGACGCTCCAGCTGGCTGGTTGTCTGTGACAGCTGTGAACAATTTAGAGCCAATTCCTGGACCGCAAGTTCTTTGTGGCTTAAACATCAAAAACAAAGGAAAGAAAAACTCCAGTTGTTTTCTGTGCATTACCCTCAAGTCAGACAAGGCAATCTGGGTATGAACTGCACCTGAAAGCAACACGTCCACTGTGGCTAGCAAACTAGGCTACTGCTCCCTTTTAGTTAGACCTGACCTAATTAAGGGTGAGCTGTCGAATTTTGCCATAATGCTCTGAGATCCTTCAACAAGTCATTTAGCATTAGTATTATTCCATAAGTTGCCAAGTTATTACTCAATTTGCAACTGGTTGTTTCATACACAGGCAACATTGTAAGGCTCTGAGGCTGGTCTCAGACAAGCTCCAAACACCCCTTTCCCTCCAGCCCCCAGTACTTTGCTGTCTTCTCAAAGAGCTTTCCTATCTGCTAAGGACAAGGCACAATACACACCCAACACTCATTCGGGGACTTAGGCTGGACAATTTTTCCTGAGGGTGTCACAAGACAGTGGGGACCCAGATGAGGGTGTACAGCTTCTCTGCCCTGGAGGCTTGTTGGAAGTGTGTTCCCGTGTCCTGTCCATGATCGTAGCGTGGACATGTCTCTGAGGAAGTGCAGAGGATTCAAGCCTGTTGTATAGGAAGGGAACATAAGAGAGGCAACAAGGGGACATGTCTGCCACAACGAGCCCAGCTGCATTTCACGCAACTTTCCAGTCATCTTGCCAGTTTGCTTTGAACCCAGAAATGTTTTTCATCAGGATTCCACTTCCTCTTTGATAAAACGCACATCAAGGAATCTAGCTGGGGACCTCCTGTAGTTGTGTGGGTAGCAGGGCAACATTTCTGTAATTCTCTAAGTGCCCTGGGGCTGGAGGAGAGGTGCCATGTGTGCCCGCACTGACTGTGCTCCTCATCGGTGGAAAGATGACAAGACATGGCCCATAGGAAGGAGTCAGGACAGCACGTGGTATGTCATGGATGCACCACCAGTGTTCACAGCATTGCCCACCCGCAGATAGTCATCAGTTCCCTGGTGTGCCTGCTGTTTCAAGAGCCAATTTTTAAAATTTATTGTAGAGACAAGTTCTCACCACGTTGCCCAGGCTGGTCTTGAACCCCTGGTCTCAGGCAATTCTCTCGCCTCGGCTTCCCAAAGTGCTGAGGTTACAGGCTTGAGCCTGGTAGTTGCTATTAATGATTGGCTTTCCGAGGTGTGTAGACATATCACTCCTCTCTCTACTTTTGTCTCCACATGGTGTCCTTCCCTGTTGTGTCTCTGATTCTTTCTCTCTTTAAAACAAAACAAAACAAAAAACAGTCATCAGATTTAGGGTACATTCTAATCTTGTATGGCCTTGTCTTAACTTGAGTGTCTCTACAAAGACTATTTCCAAATAAGGTCATATTTTCAGGTACCAGAGGTTAGGACTTCAACATGTCTTTCTTTTTTAAGTTGCCCCGGGCCGGAGTGCAGTGGCATGCTCAGGGCCCTCCCCAGTGTCGACCTACTGGGCTCCTGTGATCCTTCCGCCTCAGCCTTCCAAGTAGCTGGAACTACAGGTGCATTACCATGCCTAGCTAATTTTTATTTATTGTTGAGATGAGGTCTCGCCAAGTTGCCTGGGCTGGTGTTGAACCCAGGGGTTCCCAAAGTGCTGGGATTATAGCCCAGGCTACTTGGCAAGACCTCATCTATACAATAAATTAAAAATTAGCTGGGTGTGATAGTGTGAATCTGTAGTTCTGGCTATTTGGGAAAGGGCCCGAGGTGGAAGGATCTCCAGAGCCCAGCTAGTCGATGCGGGGTGGCCATGAACATGCCACTGCATTCCAGCCCAGGTGACAGAGTGAGACTCCAACTAAAAAAAAAAAAAAAAAGAACAAATACCAAGGGCAAAAACTTTGAAGACTTCAAATGACAATGTAGCAGGATTAACGACAACATAGGAGGATATTCACGACTTTGGGGTGGAGAAAGTTACACACGACACAGAAAGCACCAGCCAAAATAGAAAATGTTGATAAATTTAGTATTCACAGTATATAACTAACAAAGGACAAATAACCAGGATACATTAAAAAAAAAACAACTTCTGAGATCGCCACTGCCCGGCTGCTGCTGCCACTGCCACACCATGCCCATAGCCTGGAGCCAGGCCTGTGGAAACCCCCCCCCCCCCCCCCCCGTACGGGGAAGTTGTCTTGATCCATAACCAGTTCACTCCCCTCTGGACTGCAGCCACGAGATAGCACCACCTGCTGGGGGTCCAAGGTAACAACATCAAAACGGGAATGGCAGAGGCTCATCCCTCTTGATAAACAGAAAAAGCCAGATCTCAGTAATAGACTGGGCAGGGGACCCATATCTGAACTGTTCTTCACAGCAGGCCAGGGGCAACTGACCCTAACCATGAACAATTCTACCAGCCTGCAAAGACAGCTAGAAATCAGAGCTGAAAAGACATTGGACTTAAAGGAAAAGTCTCAGAGTGTGCTTGGTTGGTTCTGTTAGTCTACTGACTTTAATCTATCCCTTCTCCCCCTTTTTCCCCTTTTTTTTATTTCTCTGTAAACCCCATCTTTGTATAAAGGAATAGCACACCAATAAGGAGGTTGGTCAGTGTGTACGTTAGCATCATTGTATGTTTTCGTTTTTTATATGGTTGTTGGTTAGTTTTCAGTCATGGTTGTTGTTTTTCTTTATATTTGTTTCAGTCTTTGTGTCTCTTTTCACTTACCAGTCAGTACACTCATCTGTGTTCCCTCTCACTCCTCGCTCTCTTCCACCACTGCCTGCTCCATTTTCTTCCCTCTGTTAACCTCATTTTGCTTTCAGGGAGTAAACCTACAACCCCACTGCATGGACAGACTCCAAGGCAGTGGGAAGTGGGTTTCAGACTATCCATACACCTGTTGGCAGATACTGGGATCTTCAGAGAGATTTGGAATCACAGCTCCCCCCCTTAATTAAATCCCAAAACTACAAAAAGGATGGCTCTCAACCTATAGTCCAACTCCAGAACTGAACAAAGCAAGAGGAAATACATTAGGGAGAATAGGAGATTGAACAGATAGAAGTAAAAGAAACCCCTCCACCCCTGAATAACAGTATTAAAGAAGACGGGGAAGTGGAGGGAAGGGAAAAGTAGGGAAGAAAAATCTGCACAAATGAAGAAAAACCAAAAGAATAGAGGGCTCGCACAGACCCCTGGGAGGTCAGACACTGAGAAAACAGACTTTGGAACACAAACAATGAAGAGCCCCAGAATGACTGGTCACAAGCAACAAACCCAGACATCAAGGCATTAATAGAGAGAATTTAAAAAATTGAGGGGAGACAAGAGGAAAATAGGAAGGAGTTGATGACAGAAATAACAGCATAAAGAATACTGTGATGGAAATAAATAACAAACTATTAAGCATGGAAAGCAGAATTAGCCAAGCAGAAGAAAGAATCTCAGAACTTGAAGACCAAAATACAGAACAAACCCCAAGCTGTCAAAAACATAGAAAAGAAGCTTAAGAAGTCAAAACAAAACCTTCAGGAGATGAATATTTACTTCAAGAGACCCAATCTAAGAGTTATTGGCCTTCCTGAGGCAGAGAGAGTCAGAGGTCACCCTGGAACAAACATTTCATGAAATCATTCAAGAAAATTTTCCTCATCTCATCAGTGATGCAAAAATTCAAGCACAAGAGATTCAGAGAACCCCTGCAAGACAACAAATGAGAAGACCAACTCCCAGACACATAATAATTTGGCTAAACAAAGTAGTTATAAAAGAAAAAATCCTAAAGGCAGCAAGAGAAAAGGCCAGACTACCTACCAGGGAAGACCAATTAGAATAGCAGCAGATTTATCTATAGAAACCCTCCAGGCTAGGAGAGCCTGGAGTCCTATCTTCAAAGTTCTAAAAGATAAACAATTTCAACCAAGAATAACCTACCCAGCCAAGCTAAGCTTCATTAGTGAAGGAGTATTGAAATATTTTCCAGATATCCAATCCCTAAGAACCTATGCTGCCACCAGACCACCTCTACAAGAAACACTTAAGAAAGTACTGAACACAGAAGAAAAGGAAAAAAGAACAACAACATTCTTCACAAGAGTACAGGCAAAAGATTAAAAACACACATGAATCAACTCCAAAACCAAAAGAAAGACAACAAACAAACAGGAACAACAACTCTGTAAGAACCTTATGACAGGGATGAACTCTTGCATTTCAATAATTAACCTAAATGTGAATGGACTAAATGCACCAATAAAAAGACATAGAATGGCAAAATGGATAAAATATCACCAGGCAACAATCTTTTGCCTTCAAGAGACTCACCTCACTAGAAAGGACACCCACAGATTCAGAGTAAGAGGATGGGAAGCAAACTTTCAGGTGAATGGAACACAAAAGAAAGGAGGAGTAGTAATCTTAATTTCAGACAAAATACCCTTCAAGCTATTAAAAATTTAAAAAGATACAGAAGGCCACTACATAATGATAAAAGGTTCAATCCATCAACAAGAAATATCCATCTTAAACATATATGCACCCAACATAGGAGCGCCAGCTTTCATAAAGCAGTTTCTAGGTAAACAAAAAAAAAGATATTGACTCCAACACCATCATAGCTGGGGACTTCAACACCCCACTCACAACCCTAGACCCAGATCATCAAGACAAAAAATCAGCAATGAGATCCAAAACCTCAATGTGACTCTTGACCAAATGGACTTAATTGATACCTACAGAACACTCCATCCAAAGACCACAGAATACACATTCTACTCATTACCGCATGGAATGTACGCTAAGATCGACCACATACTTGGCCATAAATCAAGTATAAGCAAATTTAAAAGGAATGAAATTTTACCATGTACCTTCTCGGACCACAGTGGAATAAAAATAAGCATTAACACCAACAAGGTCCCCCAAAACCCACAAAGACATAGACACTAAACAGCATGATGCTAAACAACTCCTGGGTCAATGAAGAAATCAAAACAGAGATCAAAAGATACCTGGAAACAAATGAAAATAAAGAAACATCTTACCAAAATCTCTGGGACGCCATGAAAGCTGTAGTAAGAGAGGAATTTATATCCCTACAAACGCACATGAAGAAAATGGAAGGATCACAGATTAATAGCCTAACAAGCCTCCTAAGGAAGCTGGAAAAGCAAGACCACCAAAACCCTAATTTCAGCAGAAGAATCCAGATCGCCAAAATAAAAGCCCAAATCCAGGACATAGAAGACAAAAAGATAATACAAAAAAAATCAATGAAACCAAAAGCTGGTTCTTTGAAAGGATAAACAAGATCAATGGTCCTCTAGCTAGACTGACCAAGAAAAAGAGAGAAAAAGCCCAAATAAGCACAATCAGAAACACAAAAGATGAAGTCATATCTGACCCTGAAGAAATACAAAAGATCATTAGAGACTACTATGTACACTTGTATGGAAACAAACTTGAAAACCTTTTGGAAATGGAGGACTTACTGTCATCACACAACCTGCCTAGGTTGAAACAAGAAGAAATTGAGACCCTAAATAGACCAATAACAATCAAGAAAATTGACCACATAATAAGAAGACTACCTACTATAAAAAAGCCCTGGACCAGATGGCTTTCCAGCAGAATTCTACAAGACATTTAAGGAGGAGCTGATAACAATCCTACTGAAGGTATTCCAGGTGATTGAGAAAGATGGAACTCTCCAAATCTTTTTACAAAGCTAACATTACATTGATACCCAAGCCAGGTAAAGACCCAACAAAGAAAAGAACTACAGGCCAATATCTTTGATGGACATAGATGCTAAAATCCTCAACAAGATCCTAGCGAACTGGATTCAACAACACATCTCAAAAATCATCCATCATGACCAAGTAGGCTTCATACCTGGGTTGCAAGGCTGGTTCAACATTTGTAAAACCATAAAGGTAATTAAATACATCAACAGATGTCAAAACAAAAGCCACATGATTATATCATTAGATGCAGAAAAAGTTTTTGATAAACCCAGCAGCCCTTCTTGATAAAAACCCTCGAACATCTAGGCATACGGGGAACATACCTCAAAATAGTAAAAGCCATCTATGAGAAACCCACAGTCAGCATACTCCTCAATGGACAGAAATTGGAACCATTTCCCCTGAAAACTGGAACAAGACAAGGATGCCCACTCTCACCCCTCCTGTTCAATATAGTACTGGGAGTCCTGGCTAGAGCAATGAGAGAAGAGAAGGCAATCAGGGATATCCAAATAGGAAAAAAGGAAGTCAAGTTATCTCTCTTTGCAGATGACATGATCATGTACCTTGAAAACCCAAGAGAATCTGTCAAAAACCTCCTTACACTGATAAAGGCCTTGGCAAAGTCTCAGGATATAAAATAAATGTACAAAGGACAATCACATTTCTTTACACCAATAATAAACAAACAGAAACCCAAATTAAAACCACAATTCCATTCACAATAGCCACAAAAAAAATGAAATACCTTGGCATCTTCCTAACCAGAGACGTGAAAGACCTTTACAATGAAAACTACAAAACCTGCTCAAAGAAATCAAAGATGACAGAAACAAGTGGAAAAATATTCCATGCTCATGGATTGGAAGAATAAACATTGTGAAGATGTCCATCCTACCTAAGGCAATCTGCAGATGTAATGCAATACCCATCAAAATACCAGCAATATTCTTCTCAGACCTAGAAAAGGAATTCATATAGAAACACAAATGACCAAGAATAGCCAGAACAATCCTCAGCAAAAAAAACAAAAAAACAAAAAAAAAAAAGCAGGTGGTATCACATTACCAGACTTCAAACTTTAACTATAAAGCTACAATAATCAAAACAGCTTGGTATTGGTACAAAGACAGGCATATAGACCAATGGAATAGAATTGACTTTTTCCAGAAGCTAAACCGCAATTTCTCAACCGACTCATCTTCGACAAAGCCTCCACCACCTACCACTGGGGAGAAGAGAACCTATTCAGTAAATGGTGTTGGGAAAACTGGCTGACTACATGCAGAAGACTCAAACAAGACCCCTATCTGTCCCCATACACAAAAATTAACTTTTAATGGATCAGAGACCTAAATGTAAAACCTCAAACCATAAGGACCTTAGAAAATGCAGGACATATCCTTATGGAAATTGAAACTGGCATCCAATTCCTGAACAAAACCCGAAACCCACAGGCCATAAGAGATAAGATAGACAAGTGGGACCTCATTAAACTGACAAAGCCAAAGAAACCATCAAGAGAGCAGGGAGACGGCCCACAGAATGGGAAAAAGTATTTGCCAACTCCAGGTCTGACAAAGGCTTAACATCTTGGATCTACAAGGAACTCTAACATGCTGAGAGGAAAAAACAAACAACCCCATTATAAAGTGGGCAAAAGATATGAACAGACACTTCTCAAAGGAAGACATCCGAGCAGCCAACAGACACATGAAGAAACGATCAACCTCACTAATCATCAGGGAGATGCAAATCAAAACCACACTGAGATACCACCTAACTCCAGTCAGAATGGCCATTATCAATAACTCAAAAAATAACAGTTGCTGGAGAGGGTGTGGGGAAAAGGGAACACTTCTACACTGTTGGTAAAAGTTCAAACTAGTGCAACCTCTGTGGAAAGCAGTGTGGCGATTCCTAAAAGCTCTAAATATTGACCTCCCATATGACTCTGCAATCTCTCTACTGAGAATATACTCTGAAGAATTCAAACCACTCTATCAAAAAGATACCTTGCACACAAATGCATTGTTCACAATAGCAAGAACCTGGAAGCAACCATGCTGTCCATCAAAAGAGGACTGGAATAAAAAATGTGGTACATATACACGATGGAATACTACGCAGCCATAAAAAAGAACAAAATCATGAATTTCACAGCAACCTGGATGGAACTAGAGTATATAATACTGAGTGATCTCTCACAGAAACAAAGATCTGAGTATCACATGTTCTCACTCATGTAATGGACCTTGAACATCTACCATAATACTATTAAAAAAAGGACTGAAAGTGGTGGGAAACTATGGGGGAGTAGGGAGGGAAAGGGAGGTGGGACTAATGGTAGTCAATATCTGTCTGGGGATGGGGAAACAGCCTTTATTAACAAAGGTGCCTGAACAATGCACATTTTTATACCGAACCCTTAACTGTACTCCACAATTTTATAATAAATAATATGTCTTTTTTAAAAAAGATAAACTATTAAAAAAAAAAACACAGGCCAGGCTCAGTGGCTCAACCTCTAATCCCATGCCATCAGGAGGCTGAGGTGAATGGATTGCCTGAGCCCGCAGGTTCGAGACCTGCCTGGGCAGTGAGACCTCATCTCTACAATAGATCAAAAAATCAGCCGGGCGTGGTAGTGCATGCCTGTAATTCCGGCTACTTGGATTGCTGAGGTGGAAGGATCACCGGAGCCCAGCATGCGAGGCTGCAGTGGCCGGGAGTGGCCACTGCATTCAGTCTGGGTGACAGAGTGAGACTCCAACTCAAAAAAAAAACACAGCATTTCTGGGCCAACACCTCACAGCAAGCTCAGAACCCGGCTGGCACCACACAGCAAGAACGGACAAAACTTCATATAAAGCACAAGAAGGAGCCGGGCTCGGTGGCTCAGCCTGTAATCCCACACTTTGGGAGGCTGAGGTGAGTGGATTGCCTGAGCCTGCAGGTTTGAGACCCACCTGGGCAACTTGGCAAGACTTCATCTCTGCCATAAATCAAAAAATTAGCTGGCCGTGGTAGCACGCGCCTGTAGTTCCAACTACTTGGAAAGCTGAGGTGGAAGGATCGCTGGCTGCGGTGGCTGGGAGCGTGCCACTGCACTCCAGTCTGGGTGACAGAGTGAGAATCCAACTCAAAAAAAAAGGCATAAAATTTATATTTTTAAATCAATGTCCAAAATTCCATCATAAGCCAAATATCATTACAATAATTACAATAAATAATTACAATTACAATAAAATAATTGGTTTTAATGGTATACTACTTAGTATGAAGTGATTCCTTTCTCACCATTTCATTAAAAACTAAAGTCAAGTTGTTGGCACGTGACCCACCAGTAAAGGAATAAAAACCATGTCTGTCATAAAATGAAACACTATGAGACATGACGAGAACCAGGAGAATGTACCATACAATCAAGAGTGAGAAACGAATCTCTAAAAAACAACCACATAGACATTCTAGAATTGAAAACATGGTATCTTAAATTAAGAATTTAATGGATGACATATAATAAGATATTTGCAGCTGTGACAGAAAGAGTGAGAGTGAGAGAAAGAATAAAAAATTAGCAAGGCATGGTGGCAACGGTGGTAGTCCCAGCTACTCAGGAGGCCGAGGCGCGAGGGTCCCTTGAGTCCAGTTCGAGTCTGCAGTGAGCGATGATGCGTCACTGTGCCCTAGCCTGTTGACAGAGCCAGACTCTGTCTCAAAAACAGTCAACAAATTAATGCAATTCATCATAACAACACAGTAAAAGTAAAATGACACGAACATCTCAACAGACGCAGGAAAACCATCTGACCTTCAGTATTGGGACTAGAACATTAATGAGGTAAAACCTTCTCTATTAAAAAAAACCGGGCCCAGGTGCAGCGGCTCACACTTATAGTCCCAGTGTTTTGGAAGACCAAGGTAGGAGGATCAACTGAAGCCAGGAGTTCAAGACCAGTCTGGGCAACATAGCAAGACCCCATCTCTCCAAAAAAAAAATTAAGAATAAAACAGTTAGCCAGGCTGGTGGCTCACACCTGTAGTCCCAGCTACTTAGGAGGCTGAGGCAGGAGGACGGCTTGACCCCAGGAGTTCAAGGTTGCAGGGAACCATGAGCATGCTCCTGAACTCCAACCTGGGTGACAGAGCAAGATTCTGCCTCTTAAAATATGTATACATAGGGTCCCCTCCCACTGTGGGAGCTTTTCTGTCCTCTTAATAAATCCTGCTTTAAGAAAAAAGTGTGTGTGTGTGTATACACACACATATATACATATACATACACACAGAGAGAGCGAGCACACGTGTAAGCGCACACATGCAAGCACATATCTTATCAGTAGCTTAGGGTCAAGGTCAAAATAACCACTGTCACATCTATTCAACATTGTACTGGAGGTCCTAGCCACAGCACTAAGGCAAGAAAAAGTCACTAACAGGATAAGGACTGGAAAGAAGAAACCAAAGCTGTCCCTCTTCAAAGACGATATGGAAGCAGACTGGCTCTACAGATAAATTACTAGGACATGTAAGAATTTGGTAGACAGCTTGTTACTAAAATGTATAAAGTTAACCATATTTCTATATACAATTTGGAAGCAAGACTTGAAGACTTTTTAATAATGCTATGAAGTTATGAAACATCTAGGAATAAACTTCACAATAAAAAACACTCAAGTAGATCTGTGTTGCGATGGCATTTATGCAGTTAACAGAATAGAATATGGAAGAAACAAAACAAACCCTCCTGCAGCTCAGGAGGTTGAGGCAGGAGTCTAAGAAAAATAAAGGCAGAGACTGACTGAAGCATTCACAGACCTGCCCGAAGCATTCACAGACCTGCCCTACCAGATGCTAAGGTGTGCCACAAAGCTGTGGTCACTGAGAACACACTCACAGGTGAACAGCACAGCCAGAAGCACAAAACCCATGCTCACACCCACAGTCACTCGACACCGACAGGAGAACAGCAGACTCAGGAGGTTTTTGCCATACTTTATAACCTCTCCATCAAACCATCGGACCAAGATAACCGAGCAATGAAGTTATTTTAACAAGTGTTCTCTTAACCCTTTAGCAGCAGGGTCACAGGACAGAACAGCAGTATAGCACGCTTGATCATGAATCCAGAACAAGGTACACAGTCCACATGAGTTGGAACTGATGAGTGGGAACAGGCTTCAAAGTCTTGCAGCAGCAGGTATCGGCAGTGGGGAGAAGATAGAAATCTGTGTAAGTAATATCGCCTAAGAAGTAAGGAGAAAATAAGAGAGAAAACTCATGATAATTTGGAAGTTTTTAAAAGACTGGGAAAAATTTGTCCTCTTATTAACTATTTTTAACATTTATTAAGATATGAAGAGAGCTGCGGAAGGAATACTTAAGACACCATTGAAACAACATTTTCATACATATGCTTGCAAATTTGAAATTGTTTTCTATGAATTGAATAAATACCATAAATATTTATTGAGTACCTCTGTTGACTTGAGGACTTGTTAAATGAGTTTATGTTTTCATATTTTTTTCTAAAATTCTGGAATTTCATTCATTCAAATGACTTCCTAATTGGTTGATGTTTGAAAGTTTTAAGTTGCCATAAATATATTTTATAGTTGTGACTCTCTGGAAAGGCCTTTCCACAGTCTTTGCTTAAAGAAACCCTAAGGGTGCTGCCACCCAGGAAAGTGCTCCATCCTGTCTGATGCTCTCACAGACCTTGGATGGCACCCCTTGTTGATGCTCTCACCGGCTCCTGGGCACAGAGGGTGAAGAGATACTCAGGTTGTCTCCTGCGGATCCCAGGAAGACTGCAGAAGCCCAGGGCAGGGCTCTATGACAGTGGCCCCTAGGATTGTGGCACTCATGAGCCATTGAGTTCTGGCAGTGAATAGCAGACCCTAATACCTCTCAGACACAGCTGGGAACCAATTTTGGGGAACACTTGGTAATACTGTTCCAGGTTGTTTCTCTCTAGGAACACAGAGAAAGCCTGGCTGCTATCGGGCTTCAGGTTTTGTAAATTTTGTGACTCTACCCTTTGGGACTCAAGAGTGCAGAGCAGATTCCTGCCACATATTCCAAGGGAGCACCCTCAAATGAATTAATCTGAAATAAGTCAGAAGATTATTATGAATAACGGGAAGAATGTATTAAATTTTAAATATCAATTTTCTTTTCCTTTTTTCCCCTATAGCAACCATCTTGAGATAAAAAATAAAATAAAATAAAATAAAAAGCCAAAATAAAATGCAGAAAAAGACTTCCAGGCAAGAAATCACTCAAGGACAACCCAGTACTATGAATAACTTTGCTCTGTTTTGGGAAGTAAATGATCTTGGTTGATCTGACTTGACTGACTTCAGCCAGATCAATCTAAGGCCTTCCATGTATCAAGGGGCGTGTTCATGCCTAAAAGGAAGGAGGTTGGCACAATGAGAGAGGAAGATGCCCATCTAACTTAACACAAGTGAAAGCTTTGCCTTACCTAGGAGGGAACTTCAAAAACAACACCGAAGGCACCAACTTTCAGTTAGGCAGGGGGAATAAGTTCTAGAGATCTATCATAAAGCTTGGTAATGACCATTAAGAAAAATGGATTGTATACCTGAAAATTGCTGAGAGAGGCCAGGCTCGGTGGCTCAGCCTGTAATCCCAGCGCTTTGGGAGGCCGAGGTGAGTGGATTGCCTGAGCCTGTGGGTTCGAGACCCACCTGGGCAACTTGGCAAGACCCCATCTCTACAACAAATAAAAAATTAGCTAGGTGTGGTAGTGCATGCCTATAGTTCTGGGTACTCGGAAGGCTGAGGCAGAAGTATCACCGGAGCCCAGCAGGTCAAGGCTGTGGTGACCGGGATCAGCCACGGCACTCCAGTCTGGGCAACAGAGTGAGACTCCAAACCCCCCCCCCAAAATGCTGGTAGAGTAGCTCTTATATGTTCTAATCCCCCCCAAATATAAATATGTGAGGTGATTGATAGGGCAAATTAGCTTGATTATGGTCATCATTTCACCTGTATGCATATATCAAACATTACACTGTATGCCATAAACATACACAATTTATATTTACCATTTTTACCTTAAGAAAGCTGGGAGAGGGAACCAAAAGGAACTTTTTCAAGCCACAGTGGGTTTATTTCTTCTTCTCAGATAGCAGGACTTCCGTCTAAATCAGTGAAGTTTTGTGGGAGAAACAGCATTAATTCACTCATTCAGCACTGTACATGAGGCCTGTGCTAGCTGGGACTGTATCAGTGAGCATACAGACACAAATCACACCTTCATGGAGCTGATGTTCCAGTGCGGCATGCGAAGTAAGTAAATGATGTAGCGTGTTCGAGGATGAGTGTCAGAGGAGAAAAGGGGGGTGCGTCAGGGAAGGGAGGCCTCTGCAGGCCCCGTGCAGGGACACTTTGAAGGAGCAGGAGAGCCAGGCCTGTCGGTGTCTAAGAAAGAGCCTTCCAGGCAAAGGGAACAGTAGGGCCAAGACAACAAGGGACTGTCTGCGTGTTGGAGAAACGGTGAGGACCGAGTGGGCCTGGGGAAAAGGCAGCAAGGGGCAGGAGAGGAACAGAAGAAAGGAAAGCCAGCACAAATGAATGCCGAGCACAGTGAAGATGGTGTTGGTTGGACATGAACCTGGGGCTGTTGGAAATGACCGGGGCAGCAGTGTCATCCGACTCAGGCCCCTAGGATCCCTCAGACTCCTGGCTGAAAAGAGCCTACTGGGCAAGAGGGGCGAGAGGGATCGGAGCCAGGAGCGGAGAGGCAGTGGTGCAAGGGGCTGGCTTTTGGACATGCCTGGAAGGCAGAACCAGCATGATTCACCTGATGCATTAGGCGTTGAGTCTGTGTGCACAAGAGGAGGCCAGGACAGCTTCAAGGATCATGATGACAAACTGAAGTCATCACTGACTGAGATAAGAAAGATTCCATCAAGCCAGACTCGGTGGCTCAGCCTGTAATCCCGCACTTTTGGGAGGCTGAAGTGAGTGGATTGCCTGAGCCTGCAGGTTCGAGACCCACCTGGTCAACGTGGCGAAACCTCATCTCTACAATAAATCAAAAAATTAGCCAGGCGTGGTAGCACGCGCCTGTAGTTCCAGCTACTTGGGAGGCTGAGGCGGAAGGATTGCCAACACCCAGCAGGTCAAGGCTGCGGTGGCTGGGAGCGGCCGCTGCACTCCAGTCTGGGCGACAGAGTGAGACTCCAACTCAAAAAAGAAAGAAAGAAAGAAAGAAAGGTTCCATCAAACAGCAGGTCTGAGGAGAAGGTTAAGGAATTCAGTCTCTATACAGGAAGCTGGAGCTGCCTATGAAATGTCCAAGAGGAAAGACTGGGGAGCCAGTTAAAGACACAAGTCAGAGTTCAGAGAGGTCTCTACAATAAATCAAGAAAAATTAACTGGGCATGGTGGCTCCAGCTACTTGCAAGGCTGAGGCAGAAGGATTGCCTGAGCCCCATAGGTCGAGGCTGTGGTGGCCGTGAGCGGGCCACTGCACTCCAGCCTGGGTCACAGAAGAATACCTGATCTCAAACCAGGTGACATGGGGATCAAAGGGAGGCCCAAACTTTACCTGTATAATGACCATTTGCCTACCTTACCCTGAATTGTACCCTACATCTTTAAAATAAAAATTTTCTTAAAAGAGCTTCATCAGCATATGGATGCAGGGTGAGAGAACCCAGGAGGGAGTAAAGACCAAGAAAAGAAGAGACTCAAGGACTCTGGGGACTCCGGTGTCAACGAAAAGGACAAACGGGCAGGATGATTCGTGCCCATAAGCCCAGCACTTTGGGAGGCCAAGGTGGGAGAATTGCTTGAGCTCAGGAGTTTGAGATCAACCTGGGCAACAAAGTGAGACCCCCTGTCTCAGCAACAACAGCAAAAAGAAGCAAAATATAAGAAAAGAACAGACGTTTTAAGAGCCAGCATTTATTAAGTAAAGCCAAATATCAGACACTGGGAAGGAAGAAATGGAAAGGTATCTGCCAAGTCCTCTGCCTGCATGAGTAAGAGCTTATCTACACAGTACCTAGCACCTGAATGCACGGCTAGTTGTTCATCCCCATCTGAACTTGAAACAATCCCTGTCTCCTTTGTTTACAATGTGTCTAGCAATAAATCTGATATGGCACTGTAGCTACCCTATTCCAGGACCCCCAGGCTCTGCCTATTTACCAACTGATTGCTTCGTTGGCTTCTGGTGTTGGCTTGGATTTCAGCCAAAAAGGGCCTAACTTCAGTGGAAAACAAAAAAATCTGGGTAGTCAGGGTGGAGGAGGCTGTCCTCAGCCCACAGCCCTGAAGCAAACCGTCCAGTTTCCTTTGTCCAGCACACCCACTGGTTTGGACGTTGGTCTGGTTGTGTCAGTAAACAGACCTGCCCGGGTTAGTTTTCCTGATAAGGTCACGTGTGTTCCAAGTTTCCTAGAACCAAAGGGACAGCCATAGAAGAGCTTGGGCCTGACCAATCATAAAACCCCCCGGCATCCATTTCCTTTTAAAAAGTACTAAAATATCTTGTTTCTGCTTTGGGAAGAAAAATATTCTCTTGGCTCCTCTGAATTATGCGTGAAGCTCTTAGGGTTGTTGTTTTAAAAAACAGGATGACAAATCCTAAGCCAGTGGGGAGAGATCAGAGGCCAGACATGACCCGTCAGCGAGGTATCTGCTCTGCAAACCAGAAAAGACAGTGGAGACTTCACTAGAAGGCAGCACTGGCTAATATCTGCTATCTCCCTGGAGGATGTTCAGGAGGGGGCAGGTGGGGAATGGCTCTGTAGTTAGAGGAGCCTGCATTTGATCCCGATACTACCGCCTGCCTGTGCAAGTCATTTTATGTCTCCAACCTTAGATCCCCTCTTCTGTAAAATGCCAAGCACCATAGACTGAGTGATTTAAACAACAGCTTTGATCTGTGATCAATATGCCGACAGGGCTGGTTTCTCCCGAGGTCTCTCTCCTTGTCGTCTTGCAGGTACCATCTTCCTCCCTGTGTCCTCACACCACCGTCCCTTGGTGTGTGTCTGTGTGCTAATATCCTCTTCTTTTAGGGACACCAGTCATATTTGATTAGGGCCCACACCAATGGTGCCATTTCAACCTATCTGCCTCTTTAAAAACACTGTTTCCAAGAAGGTCGTATTCCTGGATATAGGGGGTCAGGACTTCAATGTATGGATTTTGGGAAGACACAGTTAATTCAGCCTGTAACCATGTGGCTAATGCAACTTGTAGAGAATCTTCTATTATGGTTATGCTGTGTGAGTATGTATTATGTATGCACAACAATGTATATTAGGTATTGAGAATTATACCTGATAATCAACTTTCTGTTCTATTTTTAGATGTTTATTGTTTGGACACACAAAAAATTTTGCTTAAGTGCCCATAGCTTAATAAGAATACTTACACTGTGAGACCAAACACAGATGTTCATAAAAGGGCACATATGTTTAACTTTTAAAAAAATATTTGGGGGAGATTATTTCAGATATGCTTGGGAACAATGAAATCATTCTCAAAAGAAGCAGTAACTAGTGAAGGTCAGGAGAGAAATCTCCTGAACTAAGAAAAAAACAAGATAAATTACTTAGAGGTTGTGATCAAATGGGCTGACCACCCCAAATTCGGTTGCAGTTTTATTGCTTGTTAATTGTGTAATTTCAACCCTCAGTTAGTATCAGCTCCCCTCCCTTGACTAGTGTGGTACCATGCTCCAGAGCATATACTCCAAATATTATGCTCATGACTTTTGGAAATAATAAAATTTTAGAAATGGAAAATGTAACAGATTTGTGTTTTTTCCCCAGAGAACCAAGGTATAAAGTAAATGATCAATAAATATTGGATGGATGAGTGGATCAATGGAGAGATGGATTGTTCAATCAGTGGATCAATAGGAAAGCAAAATAATACAAGAACACACGAAGATGTTCTTCCAAGTCTCACTTAACCTAAACTCTAACCAAATATTGACATGACTGGTGAAGCCACAGAGGACCTCTACCATCCTTCCCCCCCATGTGCCACCTCCAATGTAGGTGCTGGAGAAAAGATGCTATAAACAATTATATTTCTGTTTTGAAGCTGCATGCAGTGCCTTTTGAGCCCTCTGCCACATGGCTATAGGACGTGGGTTGGCATGCCCACCAAATATGGTGAGATTCTCATTTCTTCTCAAAACCTGCTTCCCACAGAGTAAAAGATGCAGTTTCTCCTGCAGTGAGCATCCAGGGCCACCTGCAGTTATCTCCGGGCAGAGCTGGTCAAAGTGCTCTACATCCAAGCTGTTCCTCCCAGTTCATATATTATTCTTTCAAATTCAAGATGAGAAAGGCAGATTTTCTAAATTCTCCCAAATTTCTCCTTCAAACCACCTTTTACTAACTTTGCATATGATTTAGGGTGAGGGTGAGGGTGAGGGTGAGGGTGTTAGGGTAAGGGTAAGGGTAGGGGTGAGGGTGAGGGTGAGGGTGTTAGGGTAAGGGTGAGGGTGAGGGTGAGGGTGAGGGTGAGGGTGAGGGTGAGGGGTGAGGGTTAGGGTGAGGGTGAGGGTTAGGGGGGAGGGTGAGGGTGAGGGTTAGGGTGAGGGTACGGGTTAGGGTGAGGGTGAGGGTACGGGTGAGGGTTAGGGTGAGGGTACGGGTGAGGGTGAGGGTGAGGGTACGGGTAGGGTTAGGGGAGGGTAGGGGGGAGGGGTTTGGGTGAGGGTGAGG
>JAPVLO010002741.1:0-29739 GCA_027257055.1 Cephalopachus bancanus | reverse complement strand
ACAAATCTGATGCATTTTATTTTTGAATGCTTGTATCTGATCCCTGTTTTTTTCTCCATGTAGGCTTCTAGCATCTTTTCTTTGTGCCAGCTATTTTAAAAGCTACTGTTAATATGCAAGGATGCAGGTCATTTGGGCGAATCCTGACAATTTGGAAACAAGTGCCCATCAGTTCTTGGAAATAAATTGCTTGTGAATAATGGTAATTTTATCTTTTTTCTAGTTTTTTTTTTAGATCCTCTATTAGCAAACCTCTCAAGTCTATCTTCTAATTTTCTTATTTTTCTCTACTTTAAAAAAATTTTTATTTCAAAGGGAAACATTCTGCCAATGTGGAAAAGGTGAAACAAATTTCTCTACTTTTTTTTTTTATTGTGAAGTTGTGGGGTACAGTTAAGGGTTAGGTATACAATTGCGTTTCATTCAGGCACCCTGTTAATATGGGGGTTTCCCCGTTCCCAGACAGATATTTGCTACTGTTAATCCCATCTCCCTCCCCCCACCATAGTTTCCCAGTACGGTCAGTCATTTTCGTATAGTATTGCATTGGATGTTTAAGGTCCATTATATGGGTGAGAACATGTGATACTTGGATCTTTGTTTCTGTGAGAGGTTACTCAGTATTATAGGCTCTAGTTCCATCCAGGTTGCTGCGAAATTCATGATTTTGTTCTTTTTTATGGCTGCGTAGTATTCCATCGTGCATATGTACCACATTTTTTTAATCCAGTCCTCTTTTGACAGACAGCATGGCTGTTTCCAGGTTCTTGCTATTGTGAACAACGCTGCGATAAACATGCGTGTGCAGCTATCTTTTTTATAGAGTGATTTGTGTTCTTCAGGATATATTCCCAGTAGGGGGATTGCGGGGTCATATGGGAGGTTGGTATTTAGAGCTTTTAAGAATCGCCACACTGCTTTCCACAGAGGTTGCACTAGTTTACACTCCCACCAACAGTGTAGAAGTGTTCCCTTTTCACCACACCCTCTCCAGCAGCTGTTATTTTTTGAGTTGTTGATAATTGCCATTCTGACTGGGGTTAGGTGGTATCTCAGTGTGGTTTTGCTTTGCATCTCCCTGATGATTAGTGAAGTTGAACATTTCTTCATGTGTTTCTTGCCTGCCCGGATGTCTTCCTTTGTGAAGTGTCTGTTCATATCTTTTGCCCATTTTATAATGGGGTTGTTTGTTTTCTTCTTTTCAGCACGTTTGAGTTCCTTGTAGATCCAGGATGTTAAGCCTTTGTCAGACCTGGAGTTGGCAAATCCTTTTTCCCAGTCTGCAGGCTGTCTCCCTGCTCTCTTGATGGTTTCTTTGGCTTTGCAGAAGCTTGTCAGTTTAATAAGGTCCCACTTGTCTATTTTCTCTCTTATGAGCTGTGGGTTTTGGGTTTTGTTCAGGAATTGGATACCAGTTCCAATTTCCATGAGGGTTTTTCCTTCATTTTCTAAGGTTCTTATGGTTTGAGGTTTTACATTTAGGTCTCTGATCCATTTGGAATTAACCTTTGTGCATGGGGATAGATAGGGGTCCTGTTTCAATCTTCTGCATGTGGTCAGCCAGTTTTCCCAGCACCATTTACTGAACAGGTTCTCCTCTCCCCAGTGGTAGGTGGTGGAGGCTTTGTCAAAGATGAGTTGGTTGAGAAATTGAGGTTTTGCTTCTGGAATCTCAATTCTATTCCATTGATCTATATGCCTGTTCCTATACCAACACCAAGCTGTTTTGATGATTGTAGCTTTACAGTAAAGTTTGAAGTCTGGCAGTGTGATACCACCTGCTTTGTTTTTTTTGCTGAGGATTGTTCTGGCTATTCTTGGACGATTGTGTTTCCATATGAATTCCTGCATTGTTTTTTCTAGGTCTGAGAAGAATGTTGCTGGTAATTTGATGGGTATTGCATTGAATTTGTAGATTGCCTTAGGTAAGATGGACATCTTCACAATGTTGATTCTTCTGATGCATGAGCATGGGATATTGTTCCACTTGTTTGTGTCAACTTTGATTTCTTTGAGCAGTGTTTTGTAGTTTTCCTTGTAAAGGTATTTCACATCTCTGGTTAGGAAGATGCCAAGGTATTTCACTTTTTTTGTGGCTATTGTGAATGGAATTGTGTTTTTTATTTGGGTTTCTGTTTATTTATTATTGGTGTAGAGAAATGTGATTGCCTTTTGTACATTTATTTTGTATCCTGAGACTTTGCCAAAGGTCTTTATCAGTGTAAGGAGGTTTTTGACAGATTCTCTTGGGTTTTCAAGGTATACAATCATGTCATCTGCAAAGAGAGATAACTTGACTTCCTCTTTTCCTATTTGGATACCCCTGATTGCCTTCTCTTCTCTGATTGCTCGAGCCAGGACTTCCAATACTATGTTGAACAGGAGGGGTGAGAGTGGGCATCCTTGTCGTGTTCCAGTTTTCAGGGGAAATGGTTCTAATTTTTGTCCATTTAGGAGTATGCTCGCTGTGGGTTTCTCGTAGATGGCTTTTACTATTTTGATGTATGTTCCCCGTATGCCTAGATGTTCAAGGGTTTTTATCAAGAAGGGGTGCTGGATTTTATCAAAAGCTTTTTCTGCATCTAATGATATAATCATGTGGTTTTTGTTTTGACATCTGTTGATGTATTTAATAACATTTATGGTTTTACGAATGTTGAATCAGCCTTGCATCCCAGGAATGAAGCCTACTTGGTCATGATGGATGATTTTTGAGATGTATTGCTGAATCCAGTTTGCTAGGATCTTATTGAGAATTTTAGCATCTATGTTCATCAAAGATATTGGCCTGTAGTTCTCTTTCTTTGTTGGATCTTTACCTGGCTTGGGTATCAATGTGATGTTGGCTTCGCAAAATAACTTGGGGAGCGTTCCATCTTTTTCAATCACCTGGAATACCTTCAGTAGGATTGGTATCAGCTCCTCCTTAAATGTCTTGTAGAATTCTGCTGGAAAGCCATCTGGTCCAGGGTTTTTTTTTGTAGGAAGTTTTCTTATTACGTAGTCGATTTCCTTGATTGTTATTGGTTTATTTAGGGTCTCAATCTCTTCTTGTTCCAACTTAGGTAGGTTGTGTGATGTCAGAAAGTCCTCCATTTCCTGAAGGTTTTCAAGTTTGTTTCCATACAAGTGTACATAGTAGTCTCTAATGATCTTTTGTATTTCTTCAGGGTCAGATGTGACTTCATCTTTTCTGTTTCTGACTGTGCTTATTTGGTTTTTTCTTGTTTTTTCTTGGTCAGTCTAGCTAGGGGACCATCTATCTTGTTTATTCTTTCGAAGAACCAGCTTTTTGCTTCATGGATTTTTTCTATTATCTTTTTGTCTTCTATGTCCTGGATTTGGGCTTTTATTTTGGTGATCTGGATTCTTCTGCTGAAATTAGGGTTTTTGTGGTCTTGCTTTTCAGCTTCTTTAGGTGGCTTGTTAGGTTGTTAATTTCTGTTCCTTCCATTTTCCTCATGTGTGTTTGTAGGGATATAAATTCCCCTCTTATTACAGCTTTTAAGGCATCCCAGAGATTTTGGTAAGTTGTTTCTTCATTTTAATTTGTTTCCAGGTATCTTTTGATCTCTGTTTTGATGTCATCATTGACCCAGGAGTTTTTTAGCATCATGCTGTTTAGTGTGTATGTCTTTGTGGGTTTTGGGGGGACTTTGTTGGTGTCAATGTTTATTTTTATTCCACTGTGGTCCGAGAAGGTGCATGGTAGAATTTCAGTCCTTTTAAATTTGCTTATACTTGATTTGCGTCCAATTATGTGGTCGATCTTAGAATATGTTCTATGTGGTGATGAGTAGAATGTGTATTCTGTGGTCTTTGGATGGAGTGTTCTATAGGTATCAATTAAGTCCATTTGGTCCAGAGTCTCATTGAAGTTCTGGATCTCCTTGCTGATTTTTTGTCCTGATGATCTGTCTAGGGTTGTGAGTGGTGTATTAAAGTCCCCAGTTATTATGGTGTTAGAATCAATGTCTTTCTTTAGTTTTCCTAGAAGTTGCTTTATGAATGTTGGCACACCTATGTTGGGTGCTTATATGTTTAGGATAGATATTTCTTGTTGATGGAGTGAACCTTTTATCATTATGTAGTGGCCCTCTCTATCTTTTTTAATTTTTGATAGCTTAAATGGTATTTTGTCTGAAATTAGGATTGCGAATCCTCCTTTCTTTTGTGTTCCATTCGCCTGAAAATTTGTTTCCCATCCTCTTACTTTGAGTCTGTGTATGTCCTTTCTAGTGAGATTGGTCTCTTGAAGGCAGTATATTGTTGCCTGGTGATATTTTATTCATTTTATCATTCTATGTCTTTTCAGTGGTGCGTTTAGTCCATTCACATTCAGACTAATTATTGAAATGTGAGAGTTTTTCCCCTATCATGGAGTTCTTACTAAATTGTTGTTCTTCCACTTGGTTTTTTCTTTTTTCTTTTTTCTTTTTTTTTTTTTTTTTGTCTTTCTTTTGGTTTGGGGGTTGGTTCGTGTATATTTTATTCTTTTCCCTGTACTCTTGTGAAGAACATTGTTCTTTTTTCCTTTTCTTCTGTGTTTAGTACTTTCTTAAGTGTTTCATGTAGAGATGGTTTGGTGGCAGCATAAGTTCTTAGGGATTGGATATCTGGGAAAGATTTTAATTCCCCCTCACTGATGAAGCTTAGCTTGGCCGGGTAGGTTATTCTTGGTTGAAATTGTTTATCTTTTAGGACTTTGAAGATAGGGCTCCAAGCTCCCCTAGCCTGCAGGGTTTCTGCAGATAAATCTGCTGCTATTCTGATTGATCTTCCATGGTAGGTGATCTGGCCTTTTTCTCTTGCTGCCTTTAGGATTTTTTCTTTTGTCCCTACTTTATTTAGGTGAATTATTATGTGTCTAGGAGTTGGTCTTCTCATTTGTTGTCTTACAGGGGTTCTCTGAATCTCTTGTGTTTGAATTTTTGCATCACTTATTAGATAAGGGAAGTTTTCTTGAATGATCTCATGGAAAGTTTGTTCCAATGTGGTTTGTGTTTCTCTTTCTGCCTCAGGGAGTCCGATTATTCTTAGGTTAGGCCTCTTGAGATAGTCACTCATCTCTTGAAGGTTTTGTTCTGTCTTTTTGAGCTTATTTTCTGTGTTTTTAAGAGTTTGAGTTATTTCTATATTTTGGTCCTCAAGCTCTGAGATTCTTTTTTGCTTGGGTAATTCTGCTTTCCATGCTTATCAATTTGTTATTTATTTCATTCACAGTATTCTTTATTACTGTTATCTCAGATATTAGCTCCTTCCTAGTTTCTTCTTGTGTCTCCTCAATTCTTTTTAATCTCTCCATTATTGTTTAGATATCTACATTTGCAGTTTGAGACCCTTCATTCTGAGGGCTTTTCATTGTTTGCATTCCAAAGTCAGTTTTCTCAATGTCTGCTCTCCCAGGCGTCTGGGAGAGACCCATACTCTTCTTTTGGTTTTTCTTCATTTCTGTAGATTTTTCTCCCTCTCCCCCTTTCCCCCCCCCTCTTCAATTCTGTTTTTGGGGGAAAGGTGGGGTTGCTTTTATTTCTCTTCGCAATGACCTGTTCTTCCTTATGAGGGTCTTCTGACTTTGTTCACTTTTCCCTCTGCTTTACAGTCTGTCTATTCAGCAGTATGCAGTCTTGGTCCCTAGCTTTAAAAAGGGGGCATATAAAAGAGGAAAAAAATGGAGGAAGGGGGGGTCAATAGGGAGTTAGAAAGAGAGAAGTGCGAGAGGGAAAATAGATATATATACCAACTATCAGGTGAGAAAGAGACACAGGGCGGGGAAGAGGTGAAGAAAGACACGTAAGAAAGATTCCCTAAAGAGTACTGATTGCTACACAGAGACAGGCCAATAAAATCAAGAAACAGTGTAAGTCAGAAAGTAAACAACAAACGTGATCTAAACCAACAGTTACAATGATAAAATCATAAGTCAAAATAAGCGAAAGAGAGAAGTGCGAGATGGATAACAGGTATACATACCAACTATCAGGTGAGAAAGAGACACAGGGCAGAGAAGAAGTGAAGAAAGACACGTAAGAATGATTCCCTAAAGAATACTGATAGCTACACAGAGACAGGCCAATAAAATCAAGAAACAGTATAAGTCAGAAGGTAAACACCAAACGTGATCTAAACCAACAGTTTTTAATGATAAAATCATAAGTCAAAATAAGCGATCAGACTAGAGTCACTTCTGTGATCTCCAATTCCAGCCTCTCCCTTTGTTTTTCGTTGCAGCGTAGGGGTGGGGCTTTGTCTCCTGTTTTGCGCTGTTGCCTTAGAAACTGAGGTAAAGTTTGTTGATAGGTGGGCAGGGCAATGGAAGTTTTGCCTGGAGAGTAGCAAGGTAGTTTACCCAGATCTGTTTTTTTCCACTTGTCTGGGTCCCCCCGGGTTGGGGTCTCGCACTGAGTGCCTCAGCCAGGGTGGGCCCGGAGTTCCAGAGCTCCAAAGTTCCAAAGGGCAGGCAGTGGGTGGCGAAAGTGACTCTGGGCCCCCCCCAGGGTACTTCAGCCAGGAATGGGACTGGTGTCTCTGAGGGACGGGCGCCCAGAGCCTCCCTGTATGACCGGCGGTGCCAGGTGCCGGGCTGGAGGCAATGCAGCCGGGGGGAGAGCCGGAGGGAGCAGGGACCCAAAACTCACCCACACGCTGCAATATCTGGCCTTAGGAACTGAGGTAAAGTTTGTTGATAGGTGGGCGGGGGAATGGAAGTCTCTGCCTGGAGAATGGCGAGGCAGTTTTAAACAGATCTGTTTTTCTCCGCTTGTCTGGGTCCTCCGGCTTGGGGTCTCATGCTGAGTGCCTCAACCAGGGTGGCCCCAGAGATCTAGAGCTCCAAGGTTCCAAAGGGCAGGCGGTAAACGGTGAGAGTGGTGCTGGGCCCCCTACAGAGTACTTCAGCCAGGAATGGGACCGGTGTCTCTGAGGGGCGAGCACCCAGAGCCTCCCTGTGTGACCGGCAGCTTGGTGCCAGGTGCCCGGGCTGGAGAAAATGCAGCCGGGGGGGGATCTGGAGGGGGCTGGGACTGGAGACTTCCACACATGAGTAGAACAGCAGCAGTGGGGGGGAGGCCGCAATATCTGGCCCTGCGTGGGACTGAAGTTCCCGGGCCTGGCACCAGCACGGTTGGTGGTGGGCTGGGGGATGGGGGAAGAGAAGTAATAGCCTTTTTGGGAACTCATGTTCAGAGAATCTCACCAGTACACCTATGCCGTCACCATCTTGCCCGATCTCAATTTCTCTACTTTTAAAAAACTTTTACTTTCTTGAACATTTTCCCAACTTTGCCTGCCAACCCATTTATGAAATGTCTTTTATGTCTTATTTCTTTGTCATGTCTTTAATTCCCGAGTATTATATCTTTTTATCTTTTGTTTTCGTTTCCTCTAAAGGTTATACCTTTAAAAAAAATCAGTTGACCTAGGCTGGAGCTGACCAGATTCTCACCTGGATCATGGCATATACATGGGTGGTCTCTGGATGCAGTCGGAAAGACGAGTGAGGGGGAAATTCAGAACTTCTCGGCTTCTGCCATGGACCTGGAGGACACCCTGAGCCTTGTGGGACTCTAGGCCCTCGAGGAAGACTCCCTTACCCACAGTTGTTCTCTGCTGAAACCTATGTGTGCAGGGAATAAAAAAGCCCTGAGCAGCTCCAGCCACCATATCCCAGGAACTCAATGTCTACTGGTGACTGTATTCTATTCAGCCTGTGTGGGGAGAGGCCTCAAGGGCAGGTGTCATGGTGGTGGCAGACCTGGCTGAGGAGGGCTTCCAAGAGAACACCTGAGGTCAGCTGCACTTTGACATTCAGAATGCAGATTGCCTGAGGCTAAGGCAGGGGGGCTGGGTAGGACTCTTTGTACTAGCAACCTTTAACTCCCAGTGTAAATCCAGTACCCACGGGGTAACCAAGAATACACACACAGGTGGGGAGCCTAAACTCTTTTTCCCTGCTACACTCTCAAAGGCTAAAAATAGATGGACTACTTGGGTGATCTTCACAACCTTTTTCTCTGCATAAGTTGACCGAGCACTTCCTTGGGACAACACAGCCAAGCCGAAAGCCCACAGTCACAGCTAGCTCTCTGTTGCAAGTGCTATCTCTTGGTCAGAGGTCAACAGCACAGTCCATCACATCTAGTATATTACCTAGGCTTTGGGGAAGGTCTGATCCCAGACCTTAACTCACACCACTACCCAAGCCATTCTGACAACTCAAAGCACCTTGAGCCTGCACAGGCAGCCAGCACAAGACCACGACAGCTGGCAGTTGAGAAACTCACCACACCAAGGTTATATATAACCAGTGATACTCTACAGTGCCTGTGTCAACTCCCTGACTACCTCAAATAAGAAGAAATAGTCTACCCAAATGAGAAGGAATCAGAGAAGCAATTCTGACAAATAAAAAAAATCAGAGCTATTTAACACCCCCCAAAAGACCACACTAACTCCAGCAATGGTCCCTAGCCATAATAAAATCTTTGAAAGTCTAGAGATAGAATTCAAAAGGTTAATTATAAAACTGCTCAGTGAGATTCAGGAGAAAGCTGAAAAACCAACATAAAGAAATCAAAAGCACTATTCTGGACATGAGTGAAAAATTTTCCAAAGAGACAGACACCTAAAAAAAAAAAAACCAAAAAAAAAACTAAGCTGGAATTCTGGAAATGAAAGAATCATTCAGGGAAGTACAAGATGCAGTGGAAAGATTTTACAGTAGACTAGAACAAGTAGAAGAATCTCAGAACTTGAAGACAACCCTTTTTAAAGGTTAACCAAATCAGAAACAAGAAAGAAAAAAAAATTTTTTTAATGGAGCAAAGTCTAAACAAATCTGGGATTACATAAAATAACCAAATCTAAGAATCACAGGTGTTCCTGAGGAAGAAGAGAAAACAACATGTTTAGAAAATGGATTTGGCCAGCTCGGAGGTGAGGTGAGTGGATTGCCTGAGCCCGCGTGTCCGAGACCCGCCTGGACAGGCGAGACCTCATCTCTACAATAAATCAAAAAAATTAGCCGGGCGTGGTAGCGCGAGCCTGTAATTCCGGCTACTTGGAAGGTTGAGGTGGAAGGATCGCCGGAGCCCAGCAGGTCGAGGCTGCGGTGGCCGGGAGCAGCCACTGCACTCCAGTCTGGGTGACAGAGTGAGACTCCAACTCAAAAAAAAAAAAAAAGAAAGAAAGAAAATGGATTTGTGGGAATTATGAAGGAAAACTTCTCTGACCTTTCTACAGATTAAAATATCTAGATATAAAAAGCCCAAAGAACCCCTGGATATTCATTACAAGACTGTCATCCTCAAGGCATATATAATCATCAGATTATACAAAGTTAATGTACCCTATAAAACTAAGCTTTATAAATGAAGGGGAAATAAAATATTTCTCAGATAAATACTAAGGAAATTTGTCACCGTTAGACTGGCTCTATAAGAAATACTAAAAGAAGTTCTGAATACTGACAAAAAGGTCAAAATGCAACAGTAGAAAAACACAGGAAATCATGAAGCTCACAGGGCAACCAGATAACAACCAATATAATGTATGAAATAGTACCTTGCATATTATTATTAACCTTGAACAGAAATGGTCTCAATGCCCTATTAAAAATTTATAGACTGGAAGAATAGATTTTTTAAAAACTCCTAATGTCTGCTGCCTTTAGGAGACCTGCTTAGTATACCCCAAGACTCCTATGGACTCAAGGTAAAAGAATGGAAAAACATATTCGATGCAAATGGAAACCAAAAACAAACAGGAGAAGCCATTCTCATGTCAGATAAAACACTTTAAATTAACAACAGTAAAAAAAGACAAAGGTGGCTGCTATACAATGACACAGGAATCGAGCCAACAATAAGACAAAACAATTTTAAATATATATGCACCTAACTCCAGAACCCCCAGCTTTATAAAACAAATTCTACTAAAACCCAAAAAAAAAAGAGATAGACAGCAATACAATAATAGTGAGAGATCAACATTCCACTGACAGCAATAGACAGATCATCAAGGCAGAAAGTTGACAAAAAACATTGGAGTTAAATGGGACCCTAGAGCAAATGGAACTCACAGACACCTACAGAACATTCCACACAAAACTACAGACCATACATTTTTCTCATCAACACATGAAATATTCTTCATGATATACCATATGATAGGCCACAAATCAAGTCTCAGAAAATTCAAAAGAAATTGAAATAATATTAAGTAATAATATTAATCTCAGTTCACAATGGAATAAAACTAGAAATTAAATCCAAGAGGAACTCATGAAGCCAAACAAAAATAAGGAAGTTAAACAATTTGCTCCTGAGTATTCCTTGGGTCAATAAGGAAATCAGGATGGGAATTTGAAAATTATTCAAAACCAACAATGAAATAAGTTATCAAAACCTCTAGGACACAGCCATAACTGTGTTCAGGGGAAAATTGATAGTACTTAAGGTCTACATTATTAAGACTGAAAGATTACATATAACAAGAATTAATGTCATACCTCAAGGAACTAGAAAGACACGAACAAACCAAACCCAAATCTAGCAGAAAAGAAGAAATAACAAAAGTCAGAGCAGAACTAAATGAAATTTAAATTTTTTTTTTTGGGAGTTGGAGTCTCACTCAGTAGCCCAGACTGGAGTGCAGTGGCCGCTCCTGGCCACCACAGGCTCGCCTGCTGGGCTCCGGTGATCCTTCTGCCTCAGCCTTCTGAGTAGCAGGAATTACAGGCATGCGATATCACGCCTGGCTGATTTTTTGATTTATTGTGGAGATGAGGTCTCACTGCCCAGGCAGGTCTCGAACCCACGGGCTCAGGCAAGTACAATAGATCAGTGAAACAAACCATTGGTTCTTTGAAAAGACAAACAAAATCAATAGACTACTAGCTAGATTAAGAAATAAAGAGGGAAGATTAAAATTAGCTCAATCCAAAATGAAAATGAAGATATTACAATTGATATGCCAGAAATATAAATGATCATCCAAGACTACTATGAACACCGCTACACAAAGAAGACAAGCTAGAGGAAATGGGTACATTCTCAGGTACAATAACCCCCAACCTTGAATCGGGAAAAAAAACAGACATCCTGAAAATACCAATAATGAATAGTAAGATTGAAACAGTAATTAGAAGTCTCCCAGCAATAAAAAGTCCAGGACCTGATGGACTCATAACTAAATTCTACCAAACATTCAATGAACTGATACCAATTTTACTGAAGCTATTCTGTAAGATTGAAGAAGAGAAAATTCTCCCTAATTCAATGAAGTCAGTAGCACTCATACCAAAGCCAAAAAAAGACACAACATCAAAAACAAATACAACTACAGACCAATATCCATGATGAACTTAGACATTAAAATACTCAACAAAATATTAGCAAACTGAATTCAACAACACATTAAAAAACCCCGACCACAATCAAGTAGTTTTATCCCAGGAATACAGAAATGGTTCAAAATATGTAAGTCAATAAATGTGATCTACCATATTAACAGAATTTTTAAAACTTTTATGATCATTTCAATAGACACAGAAAAATCAGTTAATAAAATCCAGCATCATTTCATGATAAAAACCTTAAGCAAAATTAACATAGAGGTAACATTCCGCAAAATAATAAAAGCTATATACAACAAACCCATAGTCAATGTCATCTTGAATGTAGAAAAGTTGAATGCATTTCCCCTCAGAACTGGAGCAAGGCAAAGATGCCCACTTTCACCACTCATATTCAGCATAGTACTGGAAGTCCTAACCAAAGTAATCAGGCAAGAGAAATCAATGAAGGGTATCCAAACTGGAAAAGAAGAAATCAATTATCTCTGTATGCCAATGATATAATCTTATACCTAGAGAATTCTAAAATCCCTCCAAAAGACTCCTGGATTTGACAAATGAATTTAATAAAGTTTCATGTCACAAAATCAACACACACAAATCAGTATCACATACTGATTTGTACACAGATAACGACTGATACTGATAACGACTAACACACACCAGTAGTGACCAAGGTAAGAATCAAATCAAGCACTCAATTCCATTTAAATAGTAGCCAAAAGGCTAAAAACCTATGAGTATATTTAGCCAAGTAGGTGAAAAATCTCTACAAGGAGAATCACAAAACTCTGATGATAGAAATTGTAAAGGACACAAACAAATGGAGAAACATCCCATGCTCATGAATTGGAAGAATCAACATTGTTAAAATGACCACATTATCCAAAGTAATCTACAGATTCAAGGCAATCTCTGTCAAACTACCAAGGCCATTTTTCACAGAATTAGAAAAAACATAAAATTTATATGAAATTTTTAAAAGCCAGAACAGCCAAAGCTTTCCAAAGCAAAAAGAACAAAGCTGGAGGCATACATTACCTAATTTCAAATTATAGTATAAGGTTGTAGTAACCAAAAAAAGCAATATGGTACTGGTACAAGAACAGACAAGTAGACCAATAGAAAAGAATATAGAACCCAAAAATAAATCCAAAATCCTATAACCAACTTACCTTTCAGAAAGCAGACAAAACCATACACAGGGAAAAGGACACCCTGTGAAACAAACAGTGCTTGGAAAATGTAGCTACATGTGGAAAAATTAATTTTCATTCCTATTTTTCCCCATATACAAAAATTAACTCAAGATGGATTAAAGACTTAAATGTTAGACCTGAAACAATAAAAATCCTAGAAGAAAAGTTGCAAAAATCTCTTCTGAACATTAGCCTAGGCAAATAAATTTTGGCCATAACCCCAAAACCAACTGTAACAAAAATAAAAATAAGTGGGACTCAGCTTAACTAAAAAGTTTCAGCACAGCAAAAGAAACAATCAACAGAGCAAATAGGCAATCTGCAGAATGGGAAAAGATATTCACAAACTATACATCTGAACAACTAATACCCAGAATCTACAAATAACTCAAACAAATCAGCAAGAAAAAAGCAAATGACCCCATAAAAAGTAGACAGATCACATGAACACACATCTCTCAAATGATGATGTGCAAATGGCCAACAAACACATTTAAAAATGCTCAACTTCACTAATAATCAGGGAAATGCAAATTGTAATCACAGTGACATGCCACATTACACTAGTCAAAATGGCCATTATTTTAAAAAATAAAATAAATTGATGCTGGTGCAGATGCAGAGAAAAGGGTAGGAGTGTTGGTGGGAGTGTAAACTAGTACAACCTCTGTGGAAACTGGTATGGAGATTTCTCAAAGAACTAAAAATAGATCTACCATTTGATCCAGTACTCCTACTTCAAGGTATTTACCCAAAGAAATGGAGGTCCTTGTGTTAGAAAATCACCTACATTCACATGTTCATTGCTGTACAATCTATAATTGCAAAGATGTGGAATCTACCTAAATGCCCATCAACTGACCAATGGACATTGAAGATGTGGAATATATGTACTATGGAATACTATTCGTCATCAAAAATAATAAAAGAATGTCTTTTGCAGCAGCTTGGATGCAATTGAAGAACATTATCCTAAGCGAACTAACACAGGAACAGAAAACCAAATGTCGCATGTTCTCACCTGTAAGTGAGAGCTAAACTAAGGATCTTCAGAGGCACTGAGAGTGGTATAGTGGACATGGGAAGCCCAGAAAAGCAAGAGGCAAATGGGGTGGAGGGATGAAAAATCACCTGTAGGGTACTATGTGCCCAGGTGGGAGTGGTGGTTACACTTAAGCCCAGACTTCTTTAACACTATACAGTGCAACTGTTTAACCAAAAACTATCTGTACTCCCTAAAGCTATTACAATAATTTTTTTAAAAATAATGAACTAATAAAGGTCATCAGTGAGACCAAAGAATGCATGTCTCTCCTTGGAACTATAAAGTTCTATGGTGTGTTCTCACATGCTTGTCTTTGACCTCATCCGATCATAACACACCTTCTTCCAGGTCACCAAGAATAAAATTCCCGGTGGTCGCAGACATAGAGTTTGGAGTCAGTGGGATCTGGGTTTGGCTCCTGTTGTCGCTACTTACTAACCATGACATCTTGGGCAAGTTCTTTAACCTCCCCAATGCTCCATTTTTCTCATCTGCACGATGAGGTCGGCACCCTCTTCGGCTGGCTAGTGTGAGGTTAGAACCATGTAATTCTTGTCAAGTTCTTAGTATGGTGCAGGGTGAATGATCCATAAATATATATATGGCTGTTGGTGGTGGTTTTGCAGCTCTTTCTTTAGCCAGTCGGAGTAACACTTCAAAGCTCCTGTTGACTATCTTTATCGTATTCTTAGGAGTTTGTTTCTTGTGTCTCTACTTCATTGGATCATGTCCTTATTAAATAGTCTTTTAAAAATTCTAGCTTTGATAATCTAAGCTCCTTGGGAGAAGATCTTCTGTCTTTTCACTCATGTATTTCAGTGCCTAGTACAATGTCTGTATTACATTAATGCTCAGTAAATAGTTTTCAGACTGGGTGCAGTGGCTCACGCCTGTGATCACAGCACTTTGGGATGCCAAGGTGGGAGAATAGTTTGGATCCAGGAGTTCAAGACTAGCCTGGGCTACATAGCCAGACCTCATCTCTTCAAAAAAAAACACAAGATTTAGCAGACTGTGGTCATGGGAGCCTGTCATCCTAGCTACTTTGGAGGCTGAGGCGGAAGGATCACTTGAGCCCAGGAAGTCGAGTACGCTTACGTGCCCCAGCCTACATGACAGAGTGAGACCCTGCCTCAAAAACAAACAAATAAATGAAAAGCAACAGAATAAAATGCTTTGGGGATTACTCTTCAAACTGTGTTTACAGTTTGTGGACTGCAATTTGTTCTTAGTCCATTTTTGCACTGTGTCTGTGTCCACACTCACCTCTGAGGCTGCAGAGGTATGGCTGATATAAATAGCTTTTAGCAGTTTAATATGCTATAAGCCACACGGGAGATAACTCTCAAGCAGAGTCGCCCACAAGCACAAATTTCCTGAAAAATGTGTTCAGCTCACGGACATAATTTTTCTTTTCTTTGGGTATACCAAGATGTAGCTGAAGAACAAAAATATAATCCTTTGTGTTAAAGAATAACCCTTCTTTTAGACCCATCTGAAACTCCCTCTCTTTCAAAGAATTTTCTTGGCAAAGCTGGTCCAGACAGATTTCTTCTCCTTGTTTCTTCCCTTCATCTCCTTCCTTTCACATATTTTACTGTGCTCTTACCCACAGAATGCCAGGCATCATGGCAGGTACTAAATAGAAAGTCATAGACTCTGCAGACATGACCTCTGCCTTTGTGGAGCTCACCTTCTAGTGCTTGGCTCAGACAAGCATCTGCATTTGAGTCAGATTGGGCTCTGGTAAACAGACATGCAAGTACCCCGTTGTACCCACTAGGGTTTGAGTGTGCTCTGAGCAGATGCGTCTCCCCACAGTCAGAGAACGTTTGCAGACACTGAGAGAGCGGCTTGCCCTTTGGTTTACATGGCACCCCAAAGACCTGAGACACAGAAGATGTCTGGCCAGCAATGGGGCTCAGGCATAAAGAGGGAGAGAGAATGGTGAGGGAAAACCACACGAAGAAAAATAACCCTTACATGGGATTTCTGTCCTCCCACATTCTCTCCTGCCTATAGTCCCTGGTCCTCAAGACCTAGATGCAGCTGTGTGAGGTCAAAGGTCCCTAAAACTCTCTACTTGGGGTCTAGGTGCCCTGTGAAGAAGAGGACAGTGGTATGAGAAAAACGTCCTTGTCAAGTGCTCGGTGGCTCTGCTGTTGATACGTTGCCCAGAGAATCTACTCCTCTCCAGAAGCGGGAGGCCTGCTGCTCACTGGAGGGGAAGAAGAGCCCCAAAGTCAGCAGGCCTCCTGGGAGGGAAGGGAACGAGCAGCAGCCACTTGTCTTCTCTGAGCAGAGACATCATGGAAGGAACAGCCATCAGAGAAGAAGGGCTGCAGGACTGCAAGCAGCTGCTCTGTCTGCGAAAGTCACATCCCTCCCCAGGCACCACGATTCCTGGAAGAATAATTAGGGAGAGAGACGGTATTTCCTGTTAGTCAAGAGGTCTCTGGTCATGGCAATTTTTCCTTGTCACATAATGATACTGGCAGGTGAGGCAAGGGCGTGTATGTTACACTGTAAAATATATAATTGTAATAAAATGTAAGTGCAAGAATTTCTAATATCTGTTCTATGCCGAATACTTATCACATGGAAGTCACTTTTCTAAGTATGGTAATTGGATTAGCTCATGTAATGCTCATAACAAACATATGAAATAAGTACTTGCTATGGTTTGACTGTCTGTGTCCCGACAAAATTCATATGCTTGAATTTAAATTCCAAGGTGATGGTATTAAGAGATGGGGTCTTTGGAAGGTAATTAGGCCACGAGGGCTCCACCCTCATGGATGGGATTCGTGTCCTTATAAAAGGACTTGAGAGAGCATTCATCCCCTTGTGCCCTTCCACCACGTTAGGACATAGCAAGAAAGTGCCATCCTGGAAGCAGAGTGAGCTTGGCCAGATGTGAAATCTGCTGGTGCCTTGATCGTGGTGTTTTCACCCTCCAGAACTGTGAGAGATAAGTTTCTACCATTTTCACATTACCCAGTTGAAGATATTTTGTTATAGCAGCAGGAAAGGACTAAGAGGGTACAATGACATCCAATTTACAAACGAGGAAGTTGAGACTCAGTGAGATGAAATTACCTGCCCGGAGCCACACAGCTAGGTTGTGGCACAACCAGAATGGCAACCGAACCCAGCTAACATGATACCAGAGCAGATGCTTGTGTCTGTCCCACATGGTTCACCACTTCTCTGATTCCTGTGTCCGTGAAACCTTGTCTCCTAACTAGATGCAAGCCCCTCAGGGCCGAGACTGCGTGTGCCTTGTGCTTATTTTTTTTTTTTTTCGAGTTGGAGTCTCACTCTGTCGCCCAGACTGGAGTGTAGTGGCCGCTTCCGGCCACTGCAGCCTCGACCTGCTGGGCTCTGGCAATCCTTCCACCTCAGCCTTCCAAGTAGCCGGAAGTATAGGCATGCGCTACCATGCCCGGCTGATTTTTTTAATTTATTGTAGAGATGAGGTCTCGCTGCCCAGGCGGGTCTCGAACCCGCAGGCTCAGGCAATCCACTCACCTCAGCCTCCCAAGGTGCGGGATTACAGGCTGAGCCACCGAGCCCGGCTGCCTTTAAAGCAGCAGCTTGGAAGGAACCCCGCAGAACGCTGGGCATGGAGTGTCCCTCCGGGCGATGCTTCCGACAGGTGACTTGTGCTTCCCTTTTCCTGATGTTCTGGCTTCCGGGCTTCTCCTTGGCCCCCAGCCCCACACACTCTCATCTTTGCATTTCAGACTTTGTGCTGGTGACGCTGCCTTGTACGTTTCCAAACTCCCCAGCCTGGGGAGTTTTCCACCTGGTCTGATCCCGATTGCCTCGTGTGTTAATAAACGTCTCCCTTGAGTAGGAGACTCCATTTCTTTGATGTAACAGATCTTGGTCAGGTGAATCAAGGAAAGCAATTCAATTAAGGTAACTCAAGTAAGCCTGAAATCATTCAATAACCGTTGATTGAATGTTTTTATTGTTCCAAGCATTATGACAGATAATATGTAAGACACAGTTTCTGCCTTAATGATCTCGTAATCTAGTCAAGAAGATGCGGCATTTGTAGTGAGAGCTATAAAATCAGGCAAAATGGATTAAGTACTCAATTTGTGATACGGCAGGAGAATTTAGAAAAGGGAGGGATCACTTTGGACTTGAGTTGCTGAGGCTTCATGAAAGTGGCGTCTGAGCTGGTCCTTGCGGTGTTGATGCATGTACAGGAAATGTTTATTTCTGGGAGGTAACAGTGGCCATTCCAAGGAGGGTGTCCTTTTATACCTCCTGGGATTAGTTGAATTTTTAAAACGAATGCTCTTTAACTCAAATGGATCTCCACCTGCTCCCCATGGGAAAGGGGGATGGAAGAGAGCTGTCACTCACGGGGTTTCTATTTAGCACCTTGTGCTATGCCCATCGCTTTGCCTGCTTTCCCGTTTAACTTCATAGCTCTGTGGACTGGCCATGACGCTCAGCATTTGCCAGGTCAGGGTGTTGAGGATAAGACAGATGAGTCGTATTGAGGCCTAGAAGAAATTAAGAGACTTGCCCACCTTCCAAGTTCAGAGGGGGCTGAGCTGGGATCTGCTTGGGTCCAGAACCAGATTTCCCCCCGCCCAACTGTCTTCAAGTGCATACTGTGGAGTGTCATGTTAAAATAAGGGGAGAAGGAAAATGATAAGGGGAGAGTGCGGGGTCCCGCCCCACAAGGTCGTGAGATCTCCTGAAGGAGAGGCGGATAGGCGAAAGACGAAAATCATAGACCGGACACCTGCTTCTTGAACAGATGACAATTTAATGTTAGCTAAGGGAAAGCTTTTATACCATTCGTAAAGGGGCAAGACAAAGAAAATTCCTTCACGTACATATCCTCTACAAGTTACCACCATCTAGTGGTCTTAGCAATAAACAAGCCAAGAACCCTGTAAACATTCGGACAATGAGTCTTATTCATAAGGCCAAAGATGATAGTTTTAGTCCAAAGTCCCGAATTACAGTCCTTGAACTGTCTCAGAAAGTTTAGCAGTAGTCTTCCTTCTGGGGCTTTATGTCTTTCAGAGTCCTGTAATCGCCTTTGTTGTCCAGGTGTCTTCGTTACTTTTCTCTTATCCTGCTGTGCTTGTTTCTAAAGAAAACTCAAAAGAAGCTTTTAGTAATGTTTCCCAGGCCCCCAAGCTTGCTTTCTGTCTTTAGTTAAGTTGTCATAAAAGTGTCTGATTAGTATATTATGAGTTCAGTGAAAACCCACTTTACAAATGTTGACTTAGAGTTTTAACTACTGAATTAAGTAAAAAACCTTAAAGATAATCCTTATCCTAAGTCAGTGAAAACAGTGTTATAAATCACCTACATAACTCCTAGATAAGTGTTAGAACTTATAATGAATTCATAATGAACTACTATAAACTTATGCTTCTAAAAAATCCTTATGTTTAAACACTAAACTGCATAATCCTAAATCTAATAAGGAGTGAATATACTTATATCATTTATACTTAAGCAATATCTAGTAACTTATAACCAAGTGAAAGAAAGCATTCTTGATGTGCTTCAGAGTTTAACCCTTGCGTATGTTAGAAAAGGCTAAGTGGCATAGTGGGAAAAATGGAAAAATAAACCATGATATTTCCAGGTTAGCTGTGATTCTTCGCATAAACATGCCATCTTCTTCTTTCATGACTGCACAGAATTTCTTCAGCTGTATCAGCAGCAAAGATGGAAGACAGAAGGGCCTCAGCTGCCTGGGCTCGCTTTGCAGCCAGGGGTCCTCAGCGCACCTGGACTTTGTCATCAGGTGGGCCTCCAAGGCTGGCTCCCAACAGGAGAGGAAGTGTTCTACGGACAAATGAGACCAGAAATCCACATTACAGTTAGGTAGGTCCTGTCACTGCAGACATTCTCCGAGTCTTGCTGTTCATAAACAGGAAGGCTCTCCAAGAGAGGGTGCAGGCTGCGTCATCTCCCCCACTACAGTTTGGAGTCAGATTTTGAGGAGTATCTTGGGGCTCTGTTTACCAAGCACACCTTGGAGGATGCTGCAGTCTAGCCAAAAAGACAGAGCAGGTTGTAAGCATCGAAAGGCAAGAGGAACAGGGGGAGGAGACGAGGCTGAAGCCACACAGCCAGCTTCTCTAGCTTCAAGCCAGGTCAGCCTTGGCGAGCCCATCTGAGAAGTCCAGTTGATCCTTGGGCGATTGAATCAAATTAGAGAATGCAGCCCCTCTCTTGTTTGGCCAGGGGGGTCACCGACAGGACAGCCCCTGAGAGAGAGTGGCTGTGTGAGGGCTGCCCTGGAAACACTCGGGTCTGGCTGCTCTGAAGCAGCAGCAGTTCCTGCCGAGGGAGTCCTCCTTCTCTGAGTAAGCCAGTAGAAAGTTCTAGAGCTTCTCTTCCTACCAAGAATTGTCTCCTCTCTACACCACCAGCCTCGCACTGTGACTTCAGGTCACAGTTTGGTGTGTGTTCTTAGTGTTCCAGAGGAAGACCAGTTTGCAGCCATCTTTCCATCAAACATTTATATCACAGTTCACTTTGAAGGAAAAAAAACATTGTATTTTGGGCTCACCCAGAGAGTGACATCGTGGTTTCTATTTGAGCTGCAAAACCCATAGCATTGTGTGGAAAATGAAGCCACCAAAAATTTGAGTCCACGTACCATCTTGGATTGTCAGTGGACAGAAAATAGGATTTCAAAAACAACAAGGAAAGAAGCCTGACCTACATGATTTCAAATCTTATCCAGCCGTCTTTTCAGTTTTTTTAAACAGTGACTTTTTTTCAGAGTATGGTCATTCAATTTATATGGTACTTTTAGCTTCTTGGAAGATTTTAAATATTCATTTTATTGCTAAGCTTGATGGTTACTGCAATCCTGTAAAGTAAAAAGGTCTGTATTATAGGAGAGGAAAGTGAGACCTGGGAGGACAGTCACTCTTAATAGCCACACATCTACTTCATTTATCCAAACATATTTATTGAGCAGTAACATATACTGAGCAGCGTACTTAGGCCTAGGAATATGAGAGTGAAGACAAAGAGGAGATTATCCCTATCTTCAAAGATCTAGCAGTCCAGGGAGAAAAACAAACATGTAAATGGCAAACTCAGATTTGTGCTGATAAGCACAGTGACAAGGTCTGCTCACAGTGCCAAGGGAACGTCCCTTTCTCAATGAGACATGACAAGACACGTGCTGAGTGTGGTTTTAGACGGCACTTGCCAAACCCGTGTGCACTGGAATCACCGCAGAGAGCTGGGCCCCAACCCCAGTGCTTTTTCCTCAGCAGGTCAAGGGAGGAGCCTGAATTTGCTTTTGATCACACGATTTTGGTGTTGCTGGTTCAGGGACCGTACTTAAAGAGACACTGATTTAGAAACTAGTGAATGTAGGGCCTTGGAAGTGGGACAAAATTGGATTCATCATTACAAGGATCGGGAAAATGCAGAAACTGAGGCCTAGGATGAAGGTTGCCAACTTATCTTGAGAGTCCAGTGATGTGGGAAATTATAAACTGTTAATGGGGTTAATCAATCTTTCTCCACAATGCTGCTCCCGAGCCTTAGGAGTATGAGAAGAAGGGTGGAGAAAGTGTTCTAAAAGCTGAGGAATGACAGATGCTGGTGGGCAAAGTTGTCAGACATGTTTTTGTTTTGGCGGGAGGAAAATAAAGACAGAGGAGGGCAAATAGGACTCCACAGTTGATTTTCTACTGTGAAATAATGGGAATCGTTCTTATAGCTGCATATCTGTGAAGGTGTCTTGAGGGGGAAGTGGCCGGCTTTAGGCCCAACCATTCATTGCTTCAAACAGCAGTGACACTGTATTTTATGTTGTATCTATTGGGATGCCTTGTGATCATTCACTTTCAGAAAAGATTCTACAGCCAGATGGAATGTGGCTACAATGAAACTAGTGTAAAAGGAGAGACCAGGGATTTGGGGGGGTTGATGAATTGTGTTGAAACGGGGTTCTTTGTAGTTCCCTCACAGCTTGTGCTCCTTCTGGTTGCCAAGGTAAAAGTTCCTTTGTGTAGCAGTGATTCTGGAATAATGTTTTCATGGAGAAAACCCAAGTGAGAGATAAACAGCTATCTGCTGGTGAAAAGGTTATATACAATTACTCCTAAGGGCCTTGGGAAGGCAAGAAACATGCAGCCCTTTTGGCTGGATACTGTGCCCAGGAGTCATTTGCTTATTGGGAACATTGGATAATTAGTAAATTTGCTGGCCCAGTTGGCATTTGTCTTATTGGTCCCTTGATACTTTGTAAATGTTTTCATTCATGTAATGCCATTTGCTCTCCTTATATAGCCTTTCTGGGTGCTTCTGAAGAAAGTGTTTGGGGAAAGATAAGACAATTATATATTAATACACCCACCAGAAAAAGGATGAAGTAGGGGCAAGATAAAAGCTACTATTTCCAAAATAAGTTGGATAATAAATCATATAAAATGCTTCTTAATAATAAAAATTCCTAGATTTATAACTACAAAATCAAAAATTTTAGTGGAGCACCTAAAACAAATATTTTTAACAAGATCTCAGGTGATTCTTTGTGATCAACTCATTGGTAGGCATTTAAAAAGCACAGATTTAGGTCACCAAGACACATAGATGTGCCCCTATTTGCTGCATTCAACCAGGGCCAGTCTACAATACACAAAGCTATGGATAACCTGTGGGGCAGCCTTACCTAGTACCCACCACTAATTTTCCACCATGAATTTTACTTGCCTTAATGTTCAAAATAAAATGTTTCCCACACAAAATATGTTCAAAATAAATATCCACTAATGATCTTCTGGGAATCAAGCAGCAAAAACTGAAAAAATGCAGTTTACAGGACTGTCCTCAGAGAAAAATATAAATGAATTCCAGACTTGCAAAAGTTGTTTGATCCTTTAAATATTTAAGAATAGTGCTATGGTCTTTTGTCCCTCTTCCTCACATTTCTGTGTTGAACCCTCACTGCCAACGTGATAGTATTAGATGCTGGAGCTTTATGGGAGATGATGAGGTAATCCCAACGATGATTTACGTGACCTTAAGCAAGTTAGCGTTACTAAGTCACTAAACCTCAGTTTTCTCATCAGCAAAATGAATGCAATTTTACCTACTCAAAAGGCTATTAAAAGAACTGCATGCTATAATACATGTAAAATACTCAACATAGGGCTCGGTGTTGAATACCCCGAGGAAATTGGAGTCCTCATCACCGTAAGGTGGTCATGCAGGCCCAAATGATCCAAGTCTAGCAAAATCTGAGGAGTCATGTTCTAGTTCCTTTTTTTTCCTTGAGTTGAAGTCTCACTCTTGTCGCCCAGGCTGGAGTGCAGTGACATGCTTATGGCCACCACAGCTTCAACCTGCTGAGCTCAGGTGATCCTTCCGCCTCAGCCATCCAAGTAGCTGGAACTACAGGCGCATGCCGCTACACCCAGCTAGTTTTTGTGATTTATTGTAAGTCAAGGTCTCACCAAGTTGCCCAGGCTGGTTTTGAGCCCCTGGACTCAAGCAATCCTCTCACCTCGGCCTCCCAAAGTGCTGGGATTACAGGCTGAGCCACCGTGCCCGGACTGGTTCCTTCTTATTCAGTTATTGTATTTTTCTGTAAAGCAAGAGCTTTCCTTCATTACATTAATGAAACATATACATTTTTTGGTAATTCTGGTTCTAAAAAAAATTTTTTTTTTTTTTGAGTTGGCGTCTCACTCTGTCACCCAGATTGGAGTACAGTGGCCACTCCCAGCCACCACAGCCTCGACCTGCTGGGCTCCTGCGATCCTTCTGCCTCAGCCTTCCAAGTAACCAGAATTATAGGCATGTGCTACCACGTCCGGCTGATTTTTTGATTTATTGTAGAGATGAGGTCTCGCTGCCCAGGCGGGTCTCAAACCCGCGGGCTCAGGCAATCCACTCACCTCAGCCTCCCAGAGGCGCGGGATTACAGACTGAGCCACCGAGCCCGACTGGTTCTACAAAATTTAATGACTCTTGATAAATGTGATTTTTAGCTATATAATTAGAAATAGTTAGACTTTGTATCGTCATAAAACAGAGTCTTATAATGAGAAAAGCTTGGATTTGGAATTCACACAGGATTAGGTACAAATATTTCCACCATCATTCTCTAGTTGATTGACTTTGGGCAATTTCTTTGACCTCAGTTTCTATCTGTAAGATAAAGAACAATATTGTGCAGATTAAATGTTGAAAGGATCTAATAACACCTAAAATACCTGGCAGTTAGTAGAAGTATCATTTTAACATGTTTTCAGCAGCAAGTAACAGAAAACCAAGTGATTTGAACAAATAGTGTCTTAGTTTGCTCTCGCAGTTCTCAAGTTCAAGATCAAGTCATTGGCAGACCAAGTGTCTGATGAGAGCCCATTTCCTGGTTCTTCTCGCTTTGTCCTCATGTGGTGGAAGGGGTGAGGGGTCTTTCTTGGGCTTCATTTGTGAGGGCACTAACCCCATCCATGAGGGATCTGCTTTCATATCCTAATCGCCTCTCGAAAGATCATGCCTCCCAACGCCGTCACATTGGGGGATAGGATTTCAACACAAGAATTTGGGAAGGACACAAGCATCCAGACCATAGCAAACGGGATTCTGATCAAATTTCCAGGGAAGATAGTTGTCAGCTTTGGATAGGCTATGCAGCAATGGTGACTGAAACTTAAACTCTTTTTTCTTTCTACCAGTCTTGGAATTTTTGTCTTTCATCCTCATGTTATTGCGTCATGACCACAGCATGATTTCATCAACATAAGACTTCAGTTTCACAAAGAAAACAGGTAATTAAAAAGTCTTCTCTTGGGGAGAGGTGGGTTTCTTACTCATAAGCCCTCTTCTTGCAGAGTATTCTTTTACAGATTCTAGACAAGAACTGTGTCACATGACCTCTGTAGACCACATGGCCGGGGTCAAAAAATTACCGTGATTCATCACTTGGGCTGGAACAAAGAAGAGTCTAACTTATATGAGCTCAAGGGATCTCCACCAGATTCCTGAAACCACAGGGTTCTATTAGCCAAGAAGAAAGGGGCGAGATGGATGAGGAAGATGCCGGATAGGCCACAGACAGCATCTGCCACACTCATCAATTAACAAAGACTGCTTTTACTCTCCCTGTCTCTGGTAAAAATTAATAAATTTATAAATACAACATTGCAAGTCAGCTGTTGAGTCATGATAATTTAGTAGACAAAAATATAAACTTCTAATGCAAAATATACAAGATCTAAGAAGTTGCCCTGAAGAAGAGTCAGATTTCCAAGAAATCAGCTTACTAATTTGGATCCAATTTTTTACCCTGGATTCCAAAGAATGAATTGTAATTTAAATATGAAGGAGATTAATAACAACCAATGGGCCACTTTCAAAGAATACTGATCTTGGCTAAAGGCTTAGATAGTAGAAAGATCTGGGAAGGTGAGATTTGCCTTGGATCTTTTCCCAGAATTGCATTAGTCAGGCACTGTACATAGAGGAGGAGAGAGCTGGAGACATAGCTAAGTGTCAAAGACTGCCTCTTCCCATGTGGGAAGGTTTGGCTTTAAAAGTCTGGACACAATTTCTTTATAGGTATAACACATGCCAAACTCTGATTCCTCTTTCCACTTTCAGCCTGAAATTTCACTCTGCCACCTCTCCCTCTGCACTGCGGCCTCACCCCAATACCCCACCTAAGGCTAGACCTCCCTGTTACAAACTGTCTGAACACCTGGTACTTCCTTTTGCATCACATACACACTTGCAGTTAGCTGATTGGCTACTTGTGTAATGATGGCTTACTGTCTCCCCCCCAGTAGAACACAAGCCCAGCAACAACAAATGTTTGATACAGGATAGGCAATCTGTAAATGTTTATTTTTGAGGATATATATTTAGAACACAGCAATTAAGAACTTTATCTGAAAATCCAAATATACTGACAGATTGGAAAGGAGGGAACAAATTTTCACTTCACAGAATAATTTCCCAGAGGAGTTTTTTAAACATGGAACTTCTTTCAGGCACTTAAAATAGAATTTGATTTGCCAGAAATTGATTCACATTACTTTTCAGGAACACATACATACACACCTAGAGCAAAGTCATATGCTATAAACGTACCCTCCAAATTCCTCCTTTGCAGCATAACCAAAAGCTAATCATAATAAAACAAAAAGATGGAGAAAAAGCAAGCCAGTTCTGGAACACCAGCCCAATGATCAACAGAATAGAATATGTATATATTTTTTTTTTGAAAGCAGGGTTTACTGAGAGGACAGAAAAGTGTCCACAGTGGGAGGGGACCCAAAGGGATTGCCAGCAGAGAATATTGATAAGGAAGACCTGGGTCATAACAACAGCAGCTAACAGTTCCTAAACACATAGTGTGTCCACACAGTGATATGCCGTAGGATCATTGCTTTAAAACTTTGAATGCCTATATGCTGCTTACTCGCTTCATAATTTTGGAAAAATGATTTGGTTCAGGGTTGTCTCAACAAATGGCCCTCGCTCTTTATTACCTCATGAAATTATTTTTGAGGTTCAGAGATGATGATGGATATGAATGCACTTTGTCGCCTGTGAAGCACTGCAGAAACATGATATTTAACTCTGCTTTATGTTTTCTTATATATTTTAACCTATAGTTCTACATGTGTGTCATATATAATTCATTTATGCATTGTATATCTGTATTTGTGTTTGCATTTTTTTTTTCCAACAAACTTTAAGTTAGAGTTATGTTGGCGATATAATGGTCACTGAGAGGCCGTCTGTCTCACCAAGCCATGAGGCTAAGAAAAGACCATTTGGATAAAGAAAATCCACAGTTGCTTCTTAAAGTATGAGGAGGCATTTCTTAAGCAAGTAGAGTCAGAGCATGTCAACCGAGGCGACAGAGAGAGCAGAACAATTTAGCTGTGTCCGCGCACCCACCGGCAAGGTTTGCAGTGGGAGTAAAAGCAGTTTCGCGTTTTATTTATTTATTTATTTTTTTTTTTTTTTTTGAGATGGAGTCTCACCTGTCACCCAAACTGGAGTGCAGCAGCCGCTCCCGGCCTCCGCAGCCTCAACCTGCTGGGCTCCGGCGATCCTTCCGCCTCAGCCTTCCGAGTAGCCGGAATTACAGGCACGTGCTACCACGCCCGGCTGATTTTTTGATTTACTGTAGAGATGAGGTCTCGCCAAGTTGCCCAGGCGGGTCTCGAACCCGCGGGCTCAGGCAATCCACTCACCTCAGCCTCCCAAAGGCGCGGGATTACAGGCTGAGCCACCGAGCCCCGGGTCAGTTTCGCGTTTTAAATATAGGATGTAAATTAGGGAGGACCCAACAACGAAGCTAGCGGATTGGACGAGGGCTGGGTTGTGCTGGACACTCTGTGCTGCTGTGGTCTGAATGTCTGTGTCCCCCAGATGTGTCCGTTAAAATCCTATGCAATGTGATAATGTCAGACGCTGGAGCCTGGGGGAGCAGAATCCTCAGGACTGGTGTTGGTATTCTTTTGAAGGAGGCCTGGGGTGCCCTCTCACCCCTTTGGCCGTGTGAGGGCACAGCAGGAAGACGCTGTGGGAGCCTTGGTCTTGGACCTCCCAGCTTCCAGGATCGTGAGAGATGACTCTATGTGGTCTGGGGGGCGCTCAGTTTATGGCATTTTTGCCATAGCAGCCCAACAGGCTTAGACACATGCCCTACTACTACAGGTAACAAGATTGCACTGTATAAGTGATGGAGAGCAAATGAGCTGTTTTAAACAGAGGGATGCCGTGTTCATATTTGTGCTTCAGAGGGCTCGATTTGGAGGCAGCATGGAGGTTAAGTATGAGGAGAACCAGAACGGAGAAGGAAAGTGAAGTTAGGAGGCTGATGCACGAGTTGTAGCCTAATGGCACAGCTTCAGCTAGGGCAATGGTAGTGGAGATGAAGAGGGAATGGGTTTCCCTAAGTATGTGTATAGGGAAGACGTGGGTCAGAACAGCAGGATCTGTTGACTGACTGGATATGGCCATAAAGAAGAAAAAAAATGAAAGAAAGTCCATGGAGAGTTCCAGATCAGTTAAGGACTTTTCTGAATAAATGGAAGGATGGATGGGTGGATGGATGAATAAATAATTTGGGCATGTAAATGCTCAAAGAGTTAGGCTCGATTGTGCATCTCATGTGGTATTAGAGATTTGGTTTGTTTGTTTTTACTTCTACTTCTGCAAGCCTAATTGTTCAGCTAAATAAGTAACTGAGTCACTCAAGCACCAACATCTCAAAAACCTGCCTTGTCTCAGACACTGTACTAGGCTATGTAGGGGTGCAGAATGACCTTCACCAGTTGGCCATGTCTTTTGAGAGGTCCACACTCTTGATAGGAAAATATGACATAGAAGCAATAATCTGAGGTGGTTTGGAGGCAAATAATGAATGCAGAAGCCCAATGGTTCAAGTCCTTGTATGTGAGAGGTGGGATATGGTTGCCTGCACAGCTTCCTGTTACACATGCAGCTTTAGTTGGGAAAGGAGACGCAGGTTGAAGGAGCAGCGGGGATGGAAAGACTGAGGGGCGAGGGAATTGGCAGAGTTTGGTTTTGAGGATTTTAAGCAGACTGGTATGTCTGGAAATGCTGTTCCTCTTGTCTGGGCACATATGGAATACGCTGAGTGATCCAGCTTTCACACAGACCTCTTTGATCTGTCTTAGCAGATCTCTGCAGGGACCTCTGGGACCTTCTAAATGTTTTAACTGTCAAATTATTCCCTCTTCCTGTTGAATAGTGAGTCCCAACATATAAAATAGATAAAAGGAGAACTGAACTTATTGAAGTGAGAATGGGAGTGCTGGCCTCTGTTTATCCCACCACCTCACAGATAAAGCCCCTCACTCAAGATAGCCGTGAGGGAGCTCTAGCATTCTAAAGATCTCACAGTTTGGAAACCACCGGTTTAGTCCAAATTCTTCATTTTGTAGAGGGGAAAAACTGGGACCCAGAGAGGGTAAGGGACTGCTCAAAGCCATGTATACAAATATCTCCTGACTCGGGGGAGTTAAACTGTAAATAGAACTCATGTTTCCTGGGGCAAGGCTAAACTAGGACCATTTCTACACCTTTGACGGGAGAGAGGCACCTTACTAAATGATATCCTGTCTAGTTTTTTACCCTTTTTAGACATGCTGAAGTTGCCATTGTCCTGGGAATAGCCAAAGGTCTGCAAAAGACCTGCCTCATGTCTGAAAAGACAGCAGGCTTCCAATTGCAAGCAATGGCCAGAACAAGGAAGTGTTAGCATTTGGCCAAATGAGCACAGTCTTATACTCCTTAGAGGAGCACTGATTTCCCCTGCTCTGTGTTCTGAGGAAAATATCCCCATTTTCGACAGATGTTCTAATTCAACAATTAGCAGTGACTGTGACATGCAAAAATTACCGGTTGCTAAAGCCCCACTTAGCCAAATGGGAGACCGAGAGTATTTTTATAATCAGCAGCATTGGGGTGTGGAGCTTGAAGCACACACTTGCCCAGCATTTCTCTGGCTTATATGTTTCAACACTAACTGTAACTTATTTTTACATATTCTAAAAATGTGCCCATCACAACAGCTTCTGGGTGGTGGGGGGAGGAAAGAGATGCTATACGAAATGACATTCACTTAAGGGCTTCCTTCCTAGTCCTTGGTACCTGTAGCTCACGGGAAAGACCGGTAGCCCTTAGCCAAAAGGCAGTTTTGTTCATACATTTCTGTTCCAGCAAATGAGTGGTCCCTTCCTTGGCACTCTGGTTCTGAGTAAAATCTAGACAGGAGACAGGTTTCAATGCTCCCAGCTCCTCTCTCTGTATTCTTTCTTCCACTTCTTAATAATAATCTGCTTTTCCATTTGTCTGCTGCATCCAGGTCTTCCCCATACCTCCATTTTCCCGCATCAAACTTTTCTTTCCAAAAAAAATCAGTCTGAGGGTCTTGAAAGAACTCTAGGGTCTTAGGGTTGAAAAATCCTTGATAGCTGTGATTAACAAACCTTTTGGACTACACCTATCTCAGTAAAAGAAATACACATGCACATATATTTACATCCACACATACATTTATCTTCATATGCATATATTTATCTTCATATGTAAAAATGAGCAGGCACTCACAATGCAAGTACACTCGTAAAATGCAT